>JH651330.1:0-14459 GCA_000260095.1 Tetrahymena borealis
CCCAACCCCAACCCCAACCCCAACCCCAACCCCAACCCCAACCCCAACCCCAACCCCAACCCCAACCCCATTATTTTATTGATATAAGGAATCAAAAAAATTCTTAGATAAAAGTATGAGTAAATGAATTATTTTCTTACATACATATATCTTAAATATCATAAAATGTTTACAAGATATGACTTATTATGCTTATTATATTCCATTTTAATTTACTTATTAAGGTTTTGTATAATTATTTTTAAGTTTTTTGGTAATTTTATTTGATTGATTAAGTATAAAAATAATAATAAATGTTTGATATTAGTAGTAGAAGTAGGTAGATAATAAAATAATATAAAAATTTTGAAATTAGTATACAAATATGAAATGAAAAGAGAAGATAAACTCTGAAATGAAGGTTTTCTCACTCTTATGGTTAGATACTAATTTGATGAATAGTTTTAAAATTATAATATTAAAATACTTACTTATTATCTTCTCAATTCCTTACACTTTTTATTTAATTATAATTTATTATAACAATTATATTTATTTGTTCCCTATATTTATATTTAAGTAAACCCTTATATTTCTTTATTTTTTTTGCTATTAATTTTTATGTCAATATCAGTTTTCATCATCATCATCACTTTGATCATCGTCGCTAGAATGAGGGTCAGGCTTTTATTAAATATTATAGATTCAAATTTATTCTTTTATCTAAGAAAAATAAAATGCATTAATTGATAGATTACGACATTTTTGTTAGCATTATTTATGATATGAGAGATTAGAGATGATCCATTAGCCTTTTTAGTTTCATACTCTAATTTGAAGCTAGGGTAGTGGTAGTATAATATTTCTTCGTATATAAGATCTATTAATATAATGATATTTTTTTTATTAACAAATTATGTATTTAAAGTTTCATACCTTTTAATTATTGGAGAGTTAGATTATGTTCTTCAAATTCAAAATCAAGTTTTGAAACTGGTTCACATATTGGCTATATAATTTATAGAAAAATAATTTAATCAATAAAATAGATATATCACTTTATTTTATTTAAAATTCTACCTCATCTTCAGGGAAATGCAATTCGGAGAGATAAGGATGGCTAAGAGCTTCATCAACAGTTATTCTTTTAGTAAAATCGAAAGTTAAAAGCTTTCTCAATAAATCAATTGCTATTTAAATATTAAAAAAAATTATTTATCTTTCAAATACCCTGAAAGTTTTTTACCTTCTTTTGAAGCTTTACTAAATAATTTTTCAAATTGTTTAGGTTATCTCTTAGGCATATTCTTTACCATTTTTCTAAACTTTTCTCTAGGGATATTATTTATTTCTTGTTCGCTTGGAGTACCCAAATATTCGAAAATCAATTCAATTTAATTTCTTGCTATTATAGAGAAGATATTTAAAAAAAATATTAATGGATGATTACATATTTTATTCTTAATAAAAAAATTTATGATGATTACTATCAATTCCTGGCAAGAAAGGTTTTCTTCTCAATAATTCTGCAAAAATACAACCTACTGACCAAACATCAACTAATATTTTTTAATGATTAAATTATTTTAACAATCATTATTAAAATTATATTTTATTTGATTAAAATACAATACCTTTTTCATCATAATCCCTCCATGATAGAAGTAATTCAGGGGCTCTATACCATCTTGTGGCAACATAATCGGTAAGCATACCAGCTCTACACTTAAGACCTGGAATAATTGTTCTAGCTAAACCAAAATCACATATTTTTAGATCACAATTAGAGTTTACAAGCAAGTTTCTAGGTTTCTAATTAAAAAAAAATATTAATTAAAATCAAAAGTTATTTTGATGGAGAGAGTTCGGGATAAAATAATTTATTTATTTTTATGAAAGGAAAGATTTAGAAGATTAAGAATAACCTCAGTTCTATTAATTATTACTCGACTAAAATGATCGAATCATTTACACCAAAGAAAATAAATTAATGTTTAATGAGAATTTGTAAGGCTGATCGTATTTTTTTTAATATTTGAAAAAAGAAAGACAAAGAAAATAATCCTACTAAATCACGATGGACAACTTTTGCAGAATGTATATATTTTAAACCACGGAGAATTTAGTAAAGGAAGAACTAGCAATGCTCATCTGTGAGTGGCTGTTCACTTTTAATAATGGATGCCAAATCCGTTTCCATCAATTCAGAAACCACATATCTATTTTATAAAATAATAAGCATTGACTTTCTTGTATTTCTACAAATTATTTGTCTGCTTGTTTGCTTGAAATGAATTTTCTATTATCATCCTTGACGAGTCTGACCAAAAGTAAAAGCTTGTCTAGGTCAGTCAGATGTGAAAGGAATAAAGTAAATTTAAGAATAAATGAATAAATTTCTTTACATATCATCAAATTTTTCTCTGGATCTGGGAAGAAGGAGAGTGTTAATACCAATAATCTATTTTTTTATAATAATAGTATTATTTTTAATCTTCTTTTCATAAATTTTTGCTAAGCATCTATAATTTTAATTTCATTATTGCGCGAATCATCAGTAATGATAGATTTCTTAATAAGATTGATTGATTTTAATGCAAAAAATGATGATTTTTTAAAGATGCTGCAATAATTTATATTTATGAGTTACATTTTCATGCTTTAAGAGTCTTAGTAAACGTAATTCTCTTAGAGTTCTCTTGGTAAATATTTTATGCTCGAATGCTTTTTCTATCTTCTTAATGGCTACTAGATTATTTTCTTCATCTTAGCAATTAGTGTCTCTTGCTGCTACAACAATACCATAAGCACCTTAACCAACTTTTTTAGATAAATTTAGAAAAAAATTTAATTTTGCTACTTAGTGGATAATAGGTATATATATTTTCCTTCTCTTGATATTTATAATTGTTCGTTTCTCTTCTATTAAGAGACCCTTCTTTAAATTTTTTCTCATTCATTATGTAAGAATGAGATTGGCTTTGAAGTTTACAAATACAAGAGAAATTTGATCTAAATGAATAAGTACTTGAGTCGATGATGCTATAATTATCGTCCATTTCAAACTTAGAAGCACTCAGGACATTTTAAACGCGAATATTTGATTTCTTATTTTCGTATGCTTTATAGTATTCTACTATTTCTTTTGGTACCTAATGTTCCATTTGTTTTATGTGTCTTCTATTACTTTCACCTTTTTTTTTCTTATTCTTGCACTTCTTTTTATCTCTAATATTAATAATAATCAATATTTAGTAATTATTAAGCTTGTTTTATTAAAGGAGATTCTATTCTCTTTTACCTTAATTTTTATTTCTTTTTCTTTTCCAGCTAAATTCAATACTTTCTCTTTTCTTATTAATTAATCAGTCATTTAATAAGTTCATTCACTCGCTATTTCCTATAACCTAATTCATTTTGTTTTTTTTAAAATAACCAAATAATATATCAATGCATCTTTTACAAACGATTATGATCCTATTATCACAACCCTCTTATTTATTTCTGATATTTTCTAATTTCTCTTAGGTTTTAGCTATTCCGTACCCAACCATCATTTTTATACAGCCTATTATTATATTTTTTTATATAGATAGCGTTATAATCCCAAATTTTTATAATTAATTTAAGTCAAATAATTATATTGACCAAACATTACACATGTGAATATTGAAAGCCTACTTTAAAAATAATTTACTTTTATTATATTCAATTATTATTCTTAGCTTTCATTTCTCTGAATACAAATTGTTATTTCTCTAAAATTATTCTGAATTCCTTATCATAGGAAATAAATATTTTATGTTATTTTAACAACTAATTATTTATTATTTAAAAAGATAAAAATAATAAAGGAATACTAATTTCAAATGTAAAACTTAAACTAAATATTATTTTCTATTAATAACTTAATCACAATTTGATTTTAATTCATTAAAAATAAGGAAATATACATCATTCTAAAGCTTGCTAGCGTTAGTTAATAATAAAGAAATAGAGAGATGGAATTTACTAGCCAATTAAAATACAATTTAAAAAAATAAAAAATATAGATATTATTTATTATAATGACATAAATAAAAAAACTGAAATATGAGGAACTTATTAATTTATAACATTTCTAAAATTGAATAAGCAACACTCATCATACATATTCTTGAATAATTAAAAAATATTAAATCTTTTAAAATTTATTTTCATAGTTCATTCTTCACTGTTACTTATTATTTTGGAGATAAGCTAAAAGAATTATTTCCCCAAAAAGATAATTGACGAGAATCTTAAATTTTGAATTTATAATTTCCAATTTTTTTTATATAACTAGTATTCTCATCAGCAGCATCATCTTCATCATTTTCTAATTGAATTTCATCAGTATTGGATAGCTCATAACTTGATTTAGTTTGTCTCTTTATTTTTTTTTCAATCTGAGATCCAAATATGCTAATTCTGTTTCTTGTTTTAGATCTTTTATCATTTGATAATATTTAAAAATTAATTACAGGGCTTATATTATTTTCTGAAACTATTTATTTAAAAAAAATTATTGGAAAAATTTTATTTTATTGTAAATATATTTTTACCTATTTTTCTCATTGATTAGCCATCTAAACTCTTTTGGTGTATTATGGAAATGTTATGATGGATTTTATTTTGCATGATCTAAAGGATATTTATTTTAATAAATTTCCATCTCATGTATGTTTTAAAAGATACCTTTTCTTTCACTACAAGCTTTTAATAAATTTTTCTAGGTAATATTAAATTTAGAAATTTCTTTAACATCTATCCAACAAAAGAATCATTATCAGATTTTTGGATAATAATAGTTATTAAAAGGTGAGTAAGCAACCCATAATCTAATAAAATGAAAATAACTCCTAAAAGAAAAGATAATTCCTTTATATTTTCTATTACATTTTGCAAAAATATTTTAGTTATTAGGAAAATGTGAGAATATATTTCATTTTTATTTAGATTGGAGAATAAGAAAGGCTATAATTAAGTCACCTTTTTTATATAAAAGGATATTAGAATTAGAATCATCTATTAAGATATTATCTTTGAAGTTTATGATATTAGTATGTGAATAAGTACTATCCCAATTTTTAAATATATTCTTATGAATTCCCAATAATAGTATTCTGGTTTCAATTCACTATAATAATATCCATATGAATATTTAACGATGCAAGTATTTAATTTTTTTGATCTATTTTTTAATTAATAGACAATAAATAACGGGAAAATATTCCATAAAGCGATCATAATTATTGATAAGGGTTTAATGAATCTTTTAATTACTCTTGAATTACATTCTTAAGTTAGATCTAAAGTTGAATACCATTTTGATCCTATTTGTTTGCAAGTCAAAGTTTTTGTGAAGAATTGGATTTACTCTAGCTAGAAAAACATTAAAAGTATATGAATAAGTGTATAAAAATGATACTTTTTTATTTTTAATTTAGGTATTTAATATAGAACCAAAAGAATCAATAATTAAATAACTCCTATAATAAATGGAGTTAGGGATTGTAGTATAGATTACATTCCTAGTTTAGTTAATTAATCAATTTTATCTATAGAAATTATACAATTCGTATCAAAGACTACTCTTCTATTAGATGAGCCAATCAAACTAGGAATCAAATTAAATTTTGGGAAAATTTCAGGAAAATTTATTATTATTTAAGATAATTGAGTATAGTTCATAAATATTTTAATATAGAAACCAGATCTATCTTAAAAGCATCTCTTCGAAATAGGAACTAATTATAGTATCCTTAAGTAATAACATGATTAATAGTAAGCAAAGCTAGCTTAAAATAATTTCAAGTTTAAGAGAAAATAAATAGTTAAAGCTAGCAATATAGAGATGATGTATAATATTTAATTTTGATATCCTTCACACTAAGTACACTCTCCTTTTATAAGGCTATCAGTGTATCTCTTACTGTTGTTAGAAAGTTTACCTTTTATATCACATACTTCGCATAAAGGGCCTATATGACCTTCACTACATCCTTCATTACTTTCACCAATGCAAAACTGTTCACTAATATTGCAAGGAATTATTTCATCAGAAAAAGGATTACTCCTCCAATATCCATTCATTAAGCTAATTTTACTACCTTCACAAGAAATTGATCCAATAGGGCAAGGTTTACATTGATTTTTACTGTTAGTCTATAAACTTTAATTTAATTTAGAGAAATTGTTAATTGGGCTATCTACTGAATAAGTACCTTATGGGCATTGTTTACATATTACTATATCTTAATTAATTTATTATATGATCTCTCCAATTGCACATTCTCTATAATTCACTACTAATAAAATAGGTTTTATCAGTTAGTTTGACCTTTCTGTCTTAACCTGAATCTCAAATAAATCCTAAGTTAAAGGTTTGGATTATATCTAAATATTCATTTCAAAAAATGATTGATTAGAATTAAATTAATTATAATTTACTATTCTATTCCCAAGAATAATCTATTACTTTTCATTTTAAATTACATCAAATTGTATTTGGATATCTTCTAGCTCTTTTTAGATATCTTAGGGATATTAATGATTTTCAATTCCAATTTAAGAAAAATTTAATCTTTTTTTATTATTATCAGATAAATATATTCTAAGTCCAAAGCTTGACCCGCTAGAAAATTCTAATAAATGATATTTTGAAGAGTATTAATGATATTTTTCTTAATTTGTTTTGTATTCTTAAACAATATAAGAATTATTATTATTATTAAATCTAATTTATTCAATTTCTATATCAAAAAGATAGGAAGCAGAGTTATCACCATAGATTTAAGCTGTATTATTAAAAATTATATTATCATAAGGGTAGTTTTTTGGATAGTAAATTTCAGGTGAATCTATATAAGTATACCTTAATCCTCCTCCTATTAAAGCCTTATTTTAAGTTATTTTTGTATCTTGATCAATATCTATTTCTATAGGGTAAATATTTTCTATAAATAAAGCACCTCCACTTGAGGTTGCTGTATTTTATATAAATAATGATTTTTATATTTTTATCCAAGTTGATATAGACTTGAAATAAATTCCACCTCCATTGGAAGAAATATTTTCTTTAAACATGCATGCTATGATGCTAACTAATGAAGAACCAGAAATAATTAAGTTACTTTTGTTTGAATAATATTTTATATTTTAAATTAATACCTAAAGAGTTTGAATATTTAAAAGTGGAAGCTTTTAAGATTGGGAGTTATAGGAAAAATCTGTATCAAAAATTCTAATTTGACTTTAAAGCAGATAAATAAGCGAAAAATCTACTTAGTAATAATAAGAATATGTTTTTAATAGTGAATAGTTGGTATTATTATTGAAGTAAGAATTTTTTATTGTAATATTCTAGCATCCTTTAAAACAAATGAGAGTGAATTAACAGTCGTCTTCTTAAGATATGACTCCAAATAATTATCTTTTTTTCGAATCATTAAAATGAATATTTTGTTCTATTGTTACATTATCTAAAACTATACTATTAACATTATAAAACGTTAGAACTGTAAAAATATTTGTGTTATTACTAATGTGTAGCCCTTCGATTATGACAGTGCTTACATTCCTAAATAGAATCAAATTCTTACTTAACATAGATTCGAAGTTATTATTATTAAATTTTGAGTTTATTATTTATACTGTGTCAATATTTTCAAATATAGTAAACGAATCTTCTAATGTATAGTTTTGTTTTGAAGAGATGAAACTTACCTCTTACATAGTAATATTTTATTAAATTACTAATCTCATATTCTAGTAAATTAATTGAAAATCTTTAATGATTTGATTTTTAAACATAATAAATGATAATCTCACTTCTTGTATTTAGGAGCTAAGCTTTATAACTTAGTTTATTTAAGTAGTCTATTCAAAGAAGAAGTTAAAATATTATAATACTAATTATTAATGGAATTAACTGAATGTTTATTCATTAATTATCAATTCATTGTAATTTTAGTAAGAAGATAAAATTGTTTGTACGTTTTAGTTTTCGAGTTAAGAAAACAATTAATGTATCAGATAGAATTTGTCTCCTTACATCTATAAAAATAATAAATCTCTCCATTCTTGTAAGTTAACAAGAACTCTTCCAAAGTCAGATTAAATTGCTTACATTTTAGGTTAAATTAACTTTAGGTATTTTTTCATTAATAAGGTATTATAACTATTTATTTCAAAAGCACAGCTATTCACATTTTCATTTAAATAAATATTTAAACTATAGTTTAATTCAAATACTTGATTCTGGGAAACTCCATACACTTTTAAAAATTATAGGTCTTGACTGATATCATATCTTAACAATTAAGGATAAGGGAAATTCTTTTAATCAACTAATACATATTAATTTTCCTTGAAGTAATTCTAATCGCTTTCATATCCAATTAATACATAAAATTCCATCTTAGTAGTAAAAAATAGCAACAACAAGTTTTCATTCACGATATAAAATTAATCTAATGTGTCAGTCCAGTTGTTAAACTAAATGGTAGTAAAAAGTTTAACTTTCTTTTTTCTTAGGAATATGCTTAAGTTAAATACATTCTTCACTATTATAAAGGTATTGCATAAAGTAATTTCATTTCTGAAATCTGTGATCAAAGGTAGAAATCCTTATAACTTGTTTTCTTCTTTCTCCCATATGATGATTTTCTTTTATCCACTAAAAAAATAAAAGTATCTTTTAAATGAACTGTCATATTTAAAGCCAAGTAGCTAAATGCCTTCAGGTTCATTTTATGTAACAAGATTAATTTGTTGTAATATTATTTTTTATTTAATATCAATAATTACTAAAGCTCCCCCGTTAGATACAGAATAGGCTATTAGTTAATCATTTTCTTTTTCTATTTAAATAAATTTAATTGCTTAATTTAAATTTTTGGAGGGAGAAATATAATATTTTTGCAATTGATAAGAAGTGATATTGTATTAAATTAAAGAACCATTACTAAATCCTATTAATAAAGTATCACCATAGTATTAAAATGATGTTAAGAATATTTAAGGATCTAATTTTATTTTTGTAATTATTTCACCTTTAAGTAAATCAAAGTGGTATATTATTTTATCATATGATAAAAATATATTTTCCAGAATAAAGGATTAAAAATTTAATTCAATAACTTTGCAAATATTATTATATTTGTTTTCTTTATTGTTTCTGTAATCATAGCATATTCTTATTTAATTATCAAAAGCCAAAATTAAGATATCTTTATCCTAAGAATATCTGATATCTTAAAGGACTGGATTAACAAATTGTTCTTCAAAAATCACTGAAAAATTAGAATATCTAAAGAGCTTATTTGAACTATCAATTAAAAGGAATGCTTGTGAATCTAATTAGGTAAAAAGATTTTTAGAACTTTTAATTGCATAGGTATATTTATTATTTGCTTAAGTGTAATCTATGAGATATATACTCTTATTTGTGTATGCGAGTACAATGTTAGTTCTATAATCATAATCTAAACCAAGAGAATCTTCCTTTCTATCAATAATCTCTGTTATTTTTACATTATTTTCTATACCCAATGCACCAAAAATATCATATATGTAGTAATTTCCAAGACTGTCAAAAAATTATATATAAGATGATTAAACTTCGTAAGCCATTCCTTTTACAAATCCTATTGAATTCTCTACTAGATCTCCTGTAATCTTTCCTACCATGGTTTTTTATTAAATATCATATAAATAAAGTTATGCAAATTAAGGGTTATCAGCATAATAAACAATTTCATTCCTTTCCTAGATATACATATAATCTGCTATCCCAAACCCTGTAGGAGATTATATATCATAAAATAAGCTAAAATCATTTTTGAGCAATAACTAAATATCTATTTATTAAAAAAAAATGTTAAAAAATAAATAAATATTAAAAATTATTATTATTTACTCGAAGTTGACTAAATAATGAAATATTTTTCAGTGATTTAGAAAGTAATTAATTTTCCTATATTTCTCTGTATTGTGGATTGATATTTACCAAGGAAATTATATATAATAATGTTAGATTCGTATAAAAAGATAAAGCTGTTTTCTTAATCAATCATAATACTAAAGCTATTTTTAAATTCTTATATATTAATTGTTTAATCAATATTGTTAGAAATTTTATTTATAATTAATAATTAATCATTTTATAAACTACATATTAGTACCTATTTGCTATTTTTGCATTCTTTCACAAAAGTACCTTAATTTACTTTAATTAATTCAAAGTTTAATTCAAGCTTCATATTTAGCTTCACTAATCCATCGCCAAAGATGTAAAATGAGTTATTCTCTGAATCTATAAGAAAATCACTTATATAGTTTATTGAATTATATGAAAAGTTGGAAGAATCATTATAATTAATTAATTTTATTTCTTTTAAACTATTAGATATTAGGATATTTAAGTTTTCATCAATTATCATGTTTAAGAAAGGATATTTTAAATCATTAGGAGTTATTACTTCTAAAACATTTTAAGTAAAAAGACATATACAAATAATTCTTAGTTGTGTTCTTATAAATATTCTTTCTAAAACAGGGCTTTAAAGAACCTATAATATATTATCTTCTGAAAATGCACTATTCGTTAATTTAGATAAATTGATCGCTTTGTATCTCTTCTCATTATATTTTGCAACAGCTAAAAGACCAATGTCAGTGCAAACAAATTCTAAATGATTTTATTAAGGACCTATTAATTTTTTGGATGTTAAAGTTATTAAAGAACCAATAAGATAATTATGGCTATATACTAGAGTTATATTTCTTTAAATATCTACCATAAACTCTTTCATGACAGTAAAATTATTTAATGGTATTACATGCTTTATATTATAATATTCATTTCCATTATCATTTATTATTTTGATTGGGTTATCAATAATAGGTGAGAATTATAAAGAATTAATTTGGAAAAAACCTTCTAAACCTTTTATGATTAATATTATTACTACAACCGGATTAGAAGAGTAAGAGTATCCTGTTATAAAGTAAGCATTATTGTCATTTATAACTCTTACTGCTTAACTAATGGATTAGAGAATTAAATCAGATTATTGATGAACCAATTAGAGTGAGGAATTATAAATTTTTATGTTTCTTTAATCATCAAACACTATAAATTCATCAATTTCATAAGTATAGGCTATAGCATCTTATTCAGATTATAATATAACACTATTACAAAAAGTTATTTTATTTTCAAAATCTAAAAAGCTTTATTGGATATATTATTTAGAAAATAAATCCAAGTTAAATGTTTGAATACTTTTCTCTTTTTAAATAAATATTTAGGAATCAGAAGAGATAAATATTTACTTGTTATTTGTTGTCATACCTGTATTGCATTATTAAAATAAAATTTAAAAAATTTCATTCATTAAAAATAGGCAATTTAATGTTTATATCACTAATTTATCATAGTTAGTTATTATTTAAACTATTTCTTATTCTTAAGCAATCTCTTTATAAATTATAGAAAGATAGGGATCAATGATAACTATTTTTTTATTAAAGTGAGCTATTATTTTATTTCCCTTTATAACGTGTAGCTGTAAACACCTTTCATTACTAAATTAGAAATATTTTATTAATAATGGATCCTAGTTATTTGATAAGTCTAATAATTATATAATTCCATTTTCCAAGCATTAAGCAACCAATGAAATATTAAAAAGCTAAACAATTGAGATTACTTTTCCTTTATTTAGTTATGAAGGATATAGCAGATTAAAATTTTTAATAATTTTTCTAAATAATGGTTCAATTTAATAAATTATTTATAACTCATCTCCAACTAAAGCTATTTCGTTGTTAGGTTTTATGACAGATTCAGTATATTATCTATAATTAAAAATATGAGAAACTGGATGCAGAATTATCTATGACACACTCATCATAATCTATTCTTATATAGTTATCAATGAAAATTTAAAATTATCCTTATTTTAATGAAACATAGCCAATTAAGATTAAGATGTGAGTACAAATAAGATAACTGAGTCCTATGATTCAAAAAAACTCAATTCAAAATCTAAGATATTCTATTAATTATAGGCCTCAAAGATAGAGTTACCATTTTAGCCAGTTAATTATTGATTAGATAATATCAATATATCTTCATATGTTTGATTATAATTTACTTAATAATGCCTTACTTTAATTATATTTAAATCTTGATTTATGAGACTACAGCTTAATCCGTCAATTTTGACAATAGCATTAGAGAATATAGATATTTCAATTTAGCTTGAATAAAAGTAGAGAAGATTTGATAATGGAATATTATTGCTAAAAGGATTACATTAAACTTCTTTAGTTTCTATGATAGTTATTCCATTATTAATTTAGTTTAAATTAATTTTAAATATTCTTAATGAATTACTATCGTATATAATTACTTAATCGTTTTCACTCAAAAAAATATTTTTTTAACTTGAATAAATTAAAATTTATTTTTTGTCAACCTCACTATCAAGGCTAAAATCATAAATAGGGCTAAACTCAAAATGCTATTCCTCCTTATTGAAATTTATGAGTAAGACTATGTTAAAAGATGTATTAATCAATTAACTTTTTTCATTTATTATTAAGTTAAATGTTGTTTTAACTTCTGTTCTTATATCATTTAAGATATCCCAAGTTTGAATTGTATTATCACTTCTTAATAAGAATAACATACCATTCAATAAATATGGATTAAGATCCTCTTTCTATAAAAAGTAGTGCTATATTAATGTTGCATCATCTTTATGATACAAAGATAAATAACCAATATAAATTATAATATAATAATCTTTATTGTAAAATGAAAAATCAACTATTGAAGTTTGTTTGATAAGATTATCAAAAGTAGAGAATGATGTAGAGCATTAATTGGCTTTGGTGCAAATATTAGTCACTTTATTTCCTTCATACATTGATTAGCAAGTTGATAGACATGTTCCATCATCATTAAAATATGAATCTGAAATTGTTTGAGGTTGAAAGAAAAGATTCATTTGGCATTTTTCATATACACATTTACCAGATACGTTATCTAATGTAAAATTTTGAGAGCATTATAAGCATTCTTATTTTTATAGTTATTAATTATATTTGCAATCTATGCATCCTATTATTTCACACTAATTATTTAAGGCTAGTATTTAATTTATAAAATAAGCTATTGTAATAAATAAATGTTAAAAGCTAATTATTTTCATTTACAATTCTCTTGTTTATTAACTTTTCAATTAATTTTATTTTTTTATTTTAAGTTTTTACTTTTAAAAAAATTTTATAAAGAATGAGCAATCAACCAATCCTTCTTAAATATTAATCTTTTAATATATATTTAATCATATATGACTAATTTAAAAAATATTAATTAATTGGGAGTGAAATTGGTTATAGAATATATTATTTAATAAAATGTGATTTATATAAATAATATACATACCTATTTCAATTGTGCTCCATACTTTTATTGAAGAAAATAAGAAAAAATGCTTTTCAATTAGAAAATATCTAATTCTAGTCATTTCTTACAAACTCATGATTAAAAAATATTTTATCATTTTTATATTGATTAATAAATATAAAAATAAAGTTCAAGAGTTATATCATAAATAAATTTATTTAATATTTTATTCCATAGCCTTCTATTGCTTAAATGTTGATTTTAATTATTGTAATATATTCTTTTTTCAATTAAATATATATTCAAAAGGGAGATAATATATTTCAAGTTTTTATTACTATTCTTAATAAAAAACATTTAAAAAGAAAGGTAATATTTTTAAAAATCAGTTCCTTATATTTCTAAACCAATGTCACAGATCAGTACAATAATATAATTTTAATCACAGGAGGGAAGATTTAATTATGCTAATATATTTTTTATACAAAATAAAGAATCATAAATTTTATGAATTAGAGTTATGATGGGATTTAAGAATAAGGAAACATTTAAAGTAAAAAAAATGTTAAATTTTTAAAAAATATAGGAAATAATAATTGATATATGATTATTGATGATAAAATACAATTTAATAGAATAAATAATAATCCAACAAAATTAAGAAAGGGTAATATGATTTGATGATAATATATTTATTATTATGTAAGCAAAACAACAACTCTATTTAAAATTTTTAATTTTTCCTTTTAAATCATAATGCTGTAAGGACTATAAAAAATAATAATTCTGCTTAATAACCTAATTTGAAATAAAAGACAAGCTAGTTTGTATGTGAAATTAAACTGAAAGAAAAAATTGAAATGATTTGTTAGTTAGTTAGTTAGTTAGTTAGTTAGTTAGTTAGTTAGTTAGTTAGTTAGTTAGTTAGTTAGTTAGTTAGTTAGTTAGTTAGTTAGTTAGTCAGTCAGTCAGTCAGTCAGTCAGTCAGTCAGTCAGTCAGTCAGTCAGTCAGTCAGTCAGTCAGTCAGTCAGTCAGTCA
>JH651330.1:14559-244710 GCA_000260095.1 Tetrahymena borealis
TCAGTCAGTCAGTCAGTCAGTCAGTCAGTCAGTCAGTCAGTCAGTCAGTCAGTCAGTCAGTCAGTCAGTCAGTCAGTCAGTCAGTCAGTCAGTCATTTTATAAATATTTTATTCGTGATAGTTTACAAGAAGATAAATGACCTACCAAAACATTTATTTTTTGGAAATTTTTGCTTATTTATTATAAAGACAATAAAAAAATAACCAAAAGTTGAAAAATAACATTAAAAACTATTTATTTATTTTATGAAAAATTATTAGAATATTAACTTCAAATATATAAGGTTGATATAGTATTGAAATTCAATGGTAGTAGTATTAAGAAGCATATAGATATTAATAAATTAATTATATTTTAAAAATAGTTTTCGATGAGTATTGATTAGTATTATTCAAATAAGTTTTTTATCAAGAGCTCCTATAACACCCTCCCACATAGCCTTTTTAGAACTTGTTGCAGAGGTTTTAGATGCAGCAGGTTTTTCTGCTTTACTTCTTTTTTTATCCTTAACTGCACAATCTTTTTTTTCTTTTAATTCGAGAGTATCAATTTTGGGCATTTCTTCACATTCTTCTAAAACTTCTCCTTCTAAACGCTCACCATCATAATCTTCACAATCTTCTACTTCTTCACATTCATAAGCTAAATCCTCACTCTCTTCTCTATATTCTCCACCACTACCATTAGGAGAGTCTAAAGCAATAGTTTCAGCATAGTTTTCTCCAAAACAAGTTTTAAAAACATTCTCCATTTTATCAACCCCGCTAACAGCTTTGATTAAATGATAATCCACCTTATGCTCTTTAAGTAATTTATTAATATCTTCCTTTGTAGTACCACAGGGACAGCCATTTTTCTACCATTAGGGATCAGAACTACTTCCTCCATACTCTGCACCGTGAGGAGGAGCATCACAAATATGGAATAAAAATCTATATTTATTTTAAATACAAACATATTTAAACTAGAAAATATAAACAAAATTTGATTAAAGTAGAATCTTTTTTACCTTTTACTTACAGTAGTTCCATCTTCTCCAAGTCTCCATTGAGATTTTGAAATTCCCTCTCTCAAACCATCCATAACTGCTTCAGGACCATCACCACCACCACTAGCACTCAATTTTAAGAGAACTTCTACTAATTTTTTAGCAGAAGTTAAATCAGTAAATTCTGTCACATAAGAGGATTCTTAGGGAGGATGATCCTTTAATTTTAATAAAGAAGTTGTTATTATAAGTGTAATAATAATTATAATAGAATCTTAAAGAGTTTAATTTTAGAATGTTAAAATTAAAAAGTATTTTAAATATTAATAATTACTCTGTAAGCACAAAGGGCAAATTTAATATTGAATTCCATTTTATTAAATTTTTCAACAATTTTCTTAATAGTTTCTATTGCAGGTCTAAAATAGCTGCCCATAGAACCAGTTGTATCTAAAACAAATAGGATATCGACATTATTGTGATAATCTTCTCTATCACTATCAGCTAAATCAAAATCATCTAAGTGTAAGTCCTTTTATTAGGTTTATTCAGATGCATCAGTTGATGCAGGTTCAACTTTTCTTCTAAAACAGATTTCCATTTTATTTGAATATTACTTTTTTGTTGTTTATTAAATTGATTTAAACTCTATTATTTATTTAATTAAATATATATATGTTTATAATAAAACGAAATAACTATTTATTTTGGAATTATAAATTAAAGGAGACACCTATAGAAATCTTACAACACATTGAATATTTTTTATTAAGTATAATTTAATTAATAGAGACACAAATTAACTTTCTATTCTTATTGAATAATGATTTACATTTTGGGAGTCTTGATAAATTCTTAATTGATTTAATTTCTACCACAAAAAAACAATTCCTTAATGTTAAAAATAGATTTTTAATTATAATCCTAACTAAGTATTTGAGTGAATAGAAAACCTGAAATGAATATTATCTATAAATATGTATAAGAATAATAGAAAAGTAAAGTTTGTCACAAATAATTAATTTAACATTATATAAAAATATAGGATAGGCTCATTTTATATTATGTTCAAATTATATTTATTTATTTAATTAATTATTTATTTGTTTATGATTCATTCTTCTATATATAGATTCTTTTCATTTAAGGATATTCTGATAATAGAGAGTATCATAATTCTTTGGAGAAGAAAGAACTGAATTTTTAGATGAGAAACAGTATGATTCTATTTTTTTAGGGTCAATTTCTTCAGTTTATTGTTGATATTCAGATTCTATTACTTAATCATGTTCATTTATCTCTGTATTAGCAACTTTATATAATTAGAATCTATTTGCTTTTTTTGCTAAGAGAGCTCCGGACTATGGGGTGCTTTATTAAGAAAAAATATTGAACTATCCAAATAACTTTCCCTATGCTGTTTTAATTAAAAAAAGTAAAAATTGAATGATAAAAATATAAAAATGAAAATTTTACAATCTTATTGAAAGGATGACAATTTATTAGGATTTTCTATATGTTTCATCTTTATTGTGTTAATATTCTGATTTGCTTATAGATGAATTATATTCTAAAGATTAAAGTAGATAAATTTCCAATGGATGTATGTTTTAAACTTTATATTTTTAAGGTTTGTGATTCTTAAAAACAATGAATTTGGTAGAATTCTTATCAAAATTTTTCTGAAAATTTTTCCTGCTATAGATTGCCTATTGTTTGCTTTAAATATGAAAATCAATATACAAAGATATAAAACGAAAGAATAATCTAGTAAAGAGGCTAAAATTTCGATGTACATTTAAGTGTTTCCTTCATCTCTTTAAATTACTACTAGGAATATTTTAAAAATAATAATAGAATAGGAGATAATCTCACTATTAGTTATCGATGTAGAGATAAAAGGTTTAACTTATGAGACAACTTTAACATAAATAGCCAGTATTAGGATAATAGCTACTATTGAAGTTGATTCATATATTTAGTTTAGTAGAATGTGAACGTAAATAATTGCTAATTTAACATACATCCTAATAAATTCCCAATAGTAATACTTACTCTTAAGTTCTCCATAGAAATATCCAAAGTTATATTTAACATTACATTGATCTAATTTAAGTTTTTATTTTCCGAGTTATTTTAGGAAAATTAAAGGTAATAAAGACCAAAAGAATAATATTATTGTTGAAAAGGGATAATTAAACTAATTAATATCAGAATCATTACAATCTACATTAAGATCGTACGGGTTATAGGAGTTAGACCCAATTTATCTACATGTTAAAGATTTAGAAAAATATGAGATTTATTCAAGTTAAAAGAATGTGAAATGAATTTGAAGGAAAGTAATATAAATATGCCTTTTAAATTTAACTTTTGAAATTATACTTATTATTTTGAGAATGACTAGCACTATCGCAATAAATATAATAGGGATTAAAAATTAAATTATAGCATGCATGACTATTTTTCCAACTTTTCTTAAAATTCCTTCACTCATCATACAATCAATACCAAGACTTAGTTATCTATTAGATGATCCGATCACATCATTTAAAATGTTAAAATTTAAAGGCAATACTTTTGGTTAAGGAATAAGGAGGGATGATATTTAGAGAAAATTAATTATAATTTTTATATAAAATCCTGAATAATCTTGGATAGAATTTTTTGAAATGGGTAGAAGTTTGATAATTCTTAAATAGTAGCAAGTCTGACTAAATATAAAAGAATCGATGAATACTTTTAGTGTAGAAATAAAGTAGCCTATCATTACTAAAACTTTCAGGATAATATATAACCATTATATAGAAGTTTTATAGCATTCTTAGCAGAATCCTTTTTATACTGCTTCTGAGTAACGCTTGTTAGTTTAATTCCAAATTTCTCCCGTAATATCACATTATTCACACAGTGGGCCCATATAACCTTCTTAACAGCCTTAAATGCTATTAATATTCTATGATTAGCAAGAATTTATTTTAGTATTACATTATAAGATCTCTTCTGAATAATTATTTTATCTCCAATAGCCATTTTTCAGCTATATATTAGAACCAAAGCATTTTTGAGCAGAAGGTGGACAGGGGTTACATTCGTTTTTTAATTAATTTATTATTATTTTTTAAGAGCTTTAATAGAGTACTTATGGATCTATCAAAGAATAAGAACCTTCAGAACAAATTTTACAGACCATTATATTTTCATTTATAACTTGGATGATTTCTCCTAATTAACAATATCTAAATTAAATTCCTATCAAAACTGGTTGCCTTGTTTGAGAATTTAAATAAATATTAGAGTTAAGTGAAAAAAATTATTGTGTTTTAAGAGAGCCTTATACTTATAAATATCTTAATTAATAACTTTAAGATTGAGTGTCATATTAATTATAATTTAAGATCTTCTCTCCAAGAAGTTAGCTTTCCTTAATTTTTAGGTTTTCTATTAAAATTTAAATATTTTTTAATTCTTCTAACACATCATTTGGATAAAGCCCGTTTATTAAATTCTCTTTAGAAAAAGTCAATTATCTATTATAGTTATCAATTATGAATATTCTAAGTCTTAAATTATCTCCACTTTAGAACTCTTAAATATCTACATATTTTGAATAATCCAAACTCATAGGAAAAAGTTGCTTATTATTTATGTTTACAAATTTGTAATTTGTTTTCATGCTTGGATCATTCAAATCTTCTACAATTAGTTATTAAAGGTACGTTGTTGAGTCATTACCATATATTTCTGCATTATTATTTTTTACATTCTCCACAAATGGATAATTTTATGGTAATTTTATTGGATTAGAGTCACTTTAAACCAACCTTATTCCTCCACCAATTAACGATTTATTATTGATTACTTAAGTTTAATTATCAAATTCTATTTTGCAATCTCCTAGATTTTCAAAATAAAATGACCCTCCACTGCTTTTAGCTTTGTTATTTGAAAAAGTTGATTGTTAAAATGAAACAGAATCTTAAATACTTCTGAAATAGATTGCTCCACCATTTTAAGCAATATTTCCTGTAAATTAACTTTTTTGAATATTTACTATTTCTGAGGAGTCAATGATAAAACTTCCTTAATTTAGTAAATAAGCTAAGCCATCAATTTCAACATTAGAATTTTTAATTAAAATTAATAATTTTTTAGAATTCATATTTGAATGTATTTTACTATTACTTAGAATTATTTTATCATCAATTAATGTTACTAGCTAATTATTTTTCATGTAGCTGCTAAATGATTAGATAATAGATTATTCAGTATTATTTTCCACTTATATTTCTGAAATCACGATTTCTTCACAACCAAAGAATCTAAAAATTGACATATTTTAAATGGCTTCCATATTTAAGACCTAGAGGAGCTATCTTGCCAAGAATTATTCTTAATTTCCATTGTTGATAATCTATGCATTAGTTATCTTAATCTTATTAACTAGAGAAAATGAGAAATAAGAGGATAAGTTAATGTTATTTTGAATTTTTAGTCCATTTATAAGTACACTCTTAACATTATTAAAGGCAAATAAAGTTTTTAAAGAAAAAGTGGAAATTTAGTTTTCAGATATGTCTAAATCATAAATAAAAACTTCGTCAACATCAGATATAGTAAATAGATTATTCTGCTATTATTCAATAGAATTATTTGAAATTTAAGAAATTTTTATTGAGTTCAAAATAATCTATTTCATATTTTACATTTTTATCTCCACTTAACTTATAGATTATTATCTTATACTAATGTTTTACCAAATTATCTTTTAAACATTTTCATTCAAGGTAATTTACTATTCTTAATTGCTATCATTAATAAAGTTCAAACTGTAATTATTCAATTAAAATGTAGGTTATTAAAATGAAGATAAAGTATCTATTGTTACTTATAACTGATTTTATAAACTATCTTAAGGAGATAATATTATATCTATATTTGAGAAGGAAGGCTGAGAAATGAATTAATTAATACTTTAGAATTACTCTCCTTAAATTTGTAAATAAATTATATTCTTCCAATTAGATTAATTAGTAATGGATCTACCGTTTGTAGAGTAAACTTCAGTTTTCTTTGGAGAAATAGAAGTTATTAATTATTTAGCTTTGATTAGATCTGTAGAATCAATTAAACTCGAGCATTTAGAAATAGTATTATCCTTATATGTATTCAAACTATAGTTATTTTCAAATACTCCCGTTGAATGGAGACCATATATCTTTATTATATTGGTTTCTTAGCTAAACACATAACCTAAAAATCTAGGGTAAGAGTAGGTTTATTAGGAAATTAAGATATTTTTATTTTTTTGAATTAAAAATATCTCATATTTTTCACTAAAAAATATTGCAATAATATTATTATTGATTACTTTATAATCTGTAATTTAATCTAAATAGTTATTCCTTTAAATTGTGGTTAATAGTTTAATTCTTTTATCTAGGGTATAGACATTTATTTAAAATGAGCAAGAAGTAAAAATATTACTATTACTTATTTTCAGTTTATTACCTTAATCACTAGTAAGTATTAAATACTACTCTTGTAAATTTGTTAGGAGATTCCAAACATACACCTTCTTTTCTCCATTAAAAAAGAAAACAATTCTTTAAAACTTTTTATCATAAAGAAAATCTCCTATAGTTGTAGATGGATCCTAATTTACTATTTACATTAAATCAATTTCTTTTAATTATTACTGATTAGTGATATCTATTAAAATAACAATTCCTCCGTTTGTTACAAAATATGCTTTTTACTCAGATTAATTTTCATCATCAATATTAATAACTATTACTGATAGGTTTAGCTTACTGGTAGACGAAATGCCATAGTATTTCTCAGTCTTATCTTTCAAATTATACTATAAAAGCTATCCATTACTTAATCCAATCAGTAGGATATCTTTATTTTAATTAGATTCAACTTTAATTACAAAAATCTATTGATCTAACTAAATAGAGTGTATAATATTTCCAGTCAGAGTATCACAATGTAAAATCTTTTTATCAAAAGTTAAATAGACATTTTAAGATAAAAATTTTTAAAATTGAATTTTTTTGAGAGTAAAAGTTTCAGAAATTTTATTATTAGTAATAGATTGTTAGTAGTTCGAGTAAAATAATATTGAATCAAGTAGCCCAATAATTAGAACATCATTATCAGTATCATAGTCAATATCTTTGATTTTTGAACCAGTTATTGTAGTTTCATAAACCATTTTTAGCTTAGAATATCTGAATAAATTATTATCTTTATTAAATATAAGAAATTCTATTTCTTGCCTACTGATGGGTATAGCTACAAATAAATCTTCAGATTCATACAAACCATATTAATACTTGAGACCTACTAAAGTATAATCTATTTAATAAATTGAATTTTTACTATAAGCTAAAACATTGTTTAATTTATTGTTGTAAGAGAATCCCTAAAGGGACTCTTTTCTGTCAACAACTTCTGTCAATTTAAAGTTATTGTATAGAGCAATATCATCAAATAAGGCAAAAATATAATAATTTCCTTATTCGTCTAGGTATTGAACATATGTTGAGCTTTCATCATAATCTATCCCAACAACAAGACCAATTTGGTTAATTGCAAAAGATCCTGATAATTTTCCTACCAATTACTAAGTAAGTATGCTATAAATATATACTTGAGCAAACAACGTATTATCACAATAAAATAATAATTGCTTTAACTAATCTACATAAATATATTTTATAATATTTAAACCTGACGGAGCATAAATATTAGGATAAACACTTAAGTTACTTCTATTTAAAAAAACTCCAGCTATTTTATAAAAAATAATAAATAAATAAACAAATCTTCAAAAATAATTATTATTCATTTATTTTTAAAGAGAGGATAGAATATAAGTAATTATAAAGTTTACCTGATTTAGAAAATAATGCTATATAGGATGAATGAATAGCAAATGTGTTAAGAGTATTGCCATTCTATGGGATATTTTATTTAAAAATACCACTTAAGCTATATACTTGAATCGATACATCGTATAAGTAGATATTTTTATAATCTTCATCTATTCCTATTCTAAATTATTTAGAAAACCCAATCACCTAAGTTGTTTAAGTTATTTTATCCGTTGATTTATCAATAACCACAAATTGAGTAGAAGAATTGCTACAAATAATACTATTTTATGTATTTAAACACTGTTAAAAGGTTAGACCAGATGTTTAATCAGAAATTGATAGTATAATATTGAATTAAATATCTAATTTTTATAAACTTGACCCATAGAGATAAAATTATTTATTTGAAGAGTTGTATAGCCATCCTTTTATCATAGTCATACCTTTATAGTAATATTTTTAATTGACATCTCCATAAGTTGCTAAAAGAATTTATTTTGAATTCCAGCACACTACACTTTCTATTTCAGATAGTTTATCTAAAGAGGTAAATCTAGAATCTGAAATAGATTAAGGAGCTAATTCTTCAATAAAATCATTAGTGAAAATATTGAATGCTGTTATTTTCTAATTGGTTCTAACAAAATACATGCCAATCTAAGCACTCTAAACAATTTCATTTATTTAATCTGAAGGATCTGTTTGCGATAAAACATTTTAAGTACTAAGTATTTTATATCTATTTTTTTAATATTTTGAACTACAAGCTAATCCTTTATCTGTGCCTACATAATCTACGTAATTATTTGTAGATCCAATAAATTTCTTTACTTGAGATGTCTAAGTTGCTCCTAAAATGTAATCATGACTATAAACATAAGTGATGTTTCTATTGAAATCAATTATGTACTCTTTATGAAGTGTAAAGAAATTTAATTACATTATATGCTTAATGTGATAAAAAACAGAGCCATTTCCATTTACTTTTTTTTCTGCTTCATCTAAGTAAGGAGAGAATGGGAATGTATTAATAAGATAAGATACATTCTTAGCTTTTGTTATAGCATGTATTTTCATAACAGGATTGGCAGTTGCTGACTTTCCTATTAAAAAATAAACACTATTATCATTAGTGACTCGCTTGGCTTGCAAGACAGAATTGAGTGCTATATTTTATACTTAGTGGACAAGCTAGAGAGAAAAGTTATAAATTTAAAAATTGTGTTAGTCATCATAAATAACTATTTCATCAATAACATATGAGTTATTAATAGAATCATTTTCTGTTCCAAACGTTGATATTGAGTTAAAGAAGGTAATTTAATTTAAATTTGGTAGAGTGGAAGCTAATATTACTGATTAAGTTTGTAAGTTAATTTAGTATATGGATATTACCTGTGATTTTTAAGTTATTAATTTTAGGTCATTATTCAAAGCTATCCTTACATTATTGCTAGAAAAACTTGTTTCACATTATTTAAATACACTAATAAATTCTTAAGAGATAATTTAAATACAATTGCTATAATTAATAGCCAAGTACTCTGAATTTGCTGTTATTTATGTATCACTAGAGATATCGTTTATTGATGCCTCTACTATTTGTAAGTAAGGATTGATTAATAATAACTATTGGTTTAATAGAGCTACTATTTTATTGTTCGGAAACCTTTCTAATTTTTGGCAAGAGAAAGAATTAAATTCCATTTTATTAATTAATTAAATTTCTATTCCTACTGAGTTATCATAAAATATAATATCACCATTTTAATGGCATGTTATGAGAAGGGAAGGAGAGTATACTAACACTAAAGAGTTAATTTAAGAATTGGGAGTAGGGAATGGAATGTTGTAATTTGTTATGATCTTACTTTCTAGCTATAAGGGAGTAGAAGCATCTTCCCTAATTATTTAGATTTAGCTTGATAGTAGAGCTATTTCATAACCAGTTTATGATTCTTGAAGAAGTTGATTTGAGTAATGAATGATTATTTTCTTCAAAGATTGAATGGTCTAAATAAGAAAGTTTGATGTGGTAAATTTTATAAAGATACTATTATTTAAATCATAATTAAATATTTCTAATTTCATTTAACTAGATAAAATAATCAACTAGTTATTACTGCCTAAAAATCTACCCACTTCAAAATCAAGGATTTCATTGTTAATATTATCTTTAATAATAACTGAAGTGGTTTCTTTGAAATTAAAATCAATCAATTGTTGTTAAGTTAAAATAATCAAATGAAAAGTTATTTGTTAATTTCCCACTTCAATAATACTTGCTTTTTAGATGTTTTCTTATTCTAAAGCTAGTTAACATTTTTTCTCCTTTTAAGTAACAGATATTATTCCATTATCATAAATTAAAAAGTAGGTGTCAGATGAAGAAGTAGTAAGAAGAGATTTAAAATTTCCTTATTATTAATTCTCACAAAGAGTCTATTCACTTAGCTAAATTTACAGTGGAGAACCATTTAATATCTCAATTTTTTTTAAACTTAAATTTAAATTATTTTTAAAAACTATTATTTCGTTTGTAAATAATAGATTACTTCCATTTTTATTAATTACAATAACGTTTGATTATAATGGTCTTTTTATGTTCATATCATAACAAATTTACAAAGTTACAGTTGATTCAACTTCAAAAGAAACTAGTATATATTAATTTGAAAGTATAATTAATTACGTTTATTAATTTATTTATAAGTCCATTGAATTGAATATTTGTAACCTTGCTTCGTTAATTATATCCCATATTTCAATGGAATTATCTTTTTTTAATGCTAGAATTGTACCATTAACATTCTAAATCCTCAAGTCATCTTCGGAATATTAAAGATGCTTAATTAGCGATACACTATTTCTTTCAAATACAGATAGATAACTTAACTAAAAAATTATATAATATTTCTCCTAATATAAAATAATTTCTAATGGTAAACCACTTATTAGAATATTACTCTAAGTTTAAAACGAGGATGAACACTCTATCAACTTATTACAAACATTAGATCTAAAATCTCCTTAATAGAGAGGATTACATATAGAAATGCAGTTTCCTTCTGAATCGTTGGTTTAATTTTCCTTTACTTAAAAGTAAAGATTAGGACTGCACTTTGAATACACACACAAACTTGAGGAATTATCTAGGGTATAACCATCATAGCAAGAGGTACATTTCAATGGAGTATTATTCAAGGAATCTAAGCTACAATTTAAGCAACCTAACCCACATTGATTTTCACTAATTACACTCTGTAATCCTATGATAAAAAGTAATAATTTAGGTAATTTTTTTTAAAACCTGATTTTCATATTTTTCTTATTTTTTTATTAATAATTTAATAGTAATTTAGCTTTATTAAATAATTTATTAATTTTTAAATTTTCTTAGTTTTAAAACAAATGAAACTAGATCGTTTCCCTTTCTAAAAGAGTTAATTCCCTTTATAGGGCACTCTAATTAAGATAAAATTTTAAAATTTTATATTGAATAGTCCTTAGGTTTATTAAAATGTGTAGCATAGATTTTAGATTATTTTTTTGAATTTTTATCAAATTAATAAATAATATATTTTTGAATTTATACTCCCAATTATTACTAAAAATATTCTTTATTTTCTTCAACTATTCTTCATCATAATATTTATAAGATTATTTATTACATTTCATTCCCTTATTAATTTATTTGACGTATTTATATAATTTTTTATTGCTATTTAAGAGGAATTCACAGTGAATATGAGATTTTATTATTGAAGCAAAAAATAATTCCTTAACCTCATCAGAATAAAAGAAGTATAATAATAAAAAATTTTTGGAATAAATCACATAGCATGACAATTAATAATCACTATATTTTAAAGATTATTAAAATGTCAAAAGATATTCTTAAAATTTATTAACCTTACAGTTAGAAATTTCTTGTTTGAAAAAATTAATGTGTAAATATTTCAGAATATAAAAAAGTAATATTTTTATCATAAATTGTGAATAAAATGATTTTTAAAGGCCTATTAAATTATACTTAAAAATAAAGAAACAAATTTGTATAATTTGAGGTAAAAATTATTAACTTCTTATTTTATACTATTAAATATGGAAAATTAGTTAAAAGAATATGGAACTATAGTGTATTATTGGAAAGAATTTCATAAAATGGATTGGGTTAATACTAAATTCAAATATTAAGAAACAGGACAAACAATAAGTAATTAAAAAATAAAAAAGTGAAAGCACTTTTTTCTTCTAAAAAAATGATAAGATAAAATACTTTGTATTTATATATATTTTTTAAATTAAATTATATAGGAAGTTTTATTTATTGAGAAAATTAGTAAGAAATATTCATCAGTAATCAGTATCTGATGAAAACTCTTCATCAACCTAGTTGGTTTTTAAAAAAAGTTCAATAAAATTGATAGTTAAATTTTTAAATAGATATTTACTATATTTTTATTTGCATTGTCGAAAATGTGCTACATAACTGACTAATTATTTTAAATCTTTTCAAGATACTTCTTTTTGAATTCAGGGAAGTGATATAAAAGTATTTCTTCATACACTAAATCTAAATAATTTAATAGAAATTAAAGTTAGTTTTTATTATTACTATTTTAATAGTATTAATAAATTTACCTTTGTATTGTTATCTCGTTAAATTAGAATGAATTTCGAATTCAAATTCATAGAAGGGAACTTCACTTCTTGAAGGTTCATCTTCAGGAAGATGCAAATCACTCAAGTAAGGATGCTTAAGAGCTTCTTCTACAGTTATACGCTTATTAAAATCAAAAGTAAGCATCTTCTTCAATAAATCTAATGCTTCTTTTGGTGCCTTAGAGAATAATTTGTCAAACTATTTAGGTTCTCTCTTAGGCAACTCTCTAATAAACTTACGATATTCATCATAAGGGATCATTTATATTTCTTAATCTGTAGGTGTTCCTATTAAATCAAATATTCTAAGTAACTAATCAGAGGAACTAGAACCAGGAAGTAGAGGCTTTCTTTTAATTAGCTCTGCAAAAATAATACCTACTGACCAAACGTCCACTATTATTATTTAAATTATTATACTTAAAATAAGAATCCAATAAACTCATTTAACATGATTCTATTTATTCGCACACCTTTTGCTAACAACTCACATTATTTTGTGCCAGTAACAATAATAAAAAAATCGAAAATTAAAAAGAAATAGAAAAGACTATCTCTTAATTTTATGAGAAAGAAATAAATAAATAGTGGGGTGAATTTGATTTATTTTTCAAAACGTATTTTTATTTGAAATAAATTATCAAAAAGTTTTGGTATTTTACTTGCACATGTATAATCAGTCCATGATAAAAGAAGCTCTGGAGGTCTATACCAACGAGTTGTAACGTAGTCAGTCAAATCATTCTTCGTATTGGCTACAGATCTTGCAAGACCAAAATCACAAATCTTTAAATCACAATTAGAATTAACAAGTAGATTTCTGGGTTTCTTTTAATTAAAATTAATACATTTTTAATTAAAGAAGTATTTATAAATATTAGATATTTAGAGATAAGGGAGATAAATTAAAGGCACTAAATTGTTGAATTAAATATTCCAGAAAATTGAAATCTTCAAGCTTTATTTTCTTACACTTATTAATTTATTTGCTTAAACTTTAAACTTAATAAATGAATGAAGGTTATTTCTAATAATAAATTTGTGTATATATGTTTATTTTATTGATTTAGTGATTGATTGTAATTATTCTATGGCTGTTTATTTAGTTTCTTAATTTTTGTATTTCTTTAATTGTTAATTGGTTGTTTGTTTGTTTGTTTGCTTGTTAAGTATAGATCAAATATTAGAATAAAAAGAGTAATATGTATGAGTTTAATTTGTAAAGTAAAGTTTCTTACCAAATCTCTGTGAATGACATTTGCTGAATGGATATATTTAAGACCACGGAGAATCTAATATATGAAGAATTTGCAGTGATCTTAAGTCAGTTGCTAATCCGACTTAATAATTTATTATAAATCAGTTTCCATCAACTCTGAAACGCAATAACTTTATTCAATAATAATGAATTATAAAAATAAATGTATACAAATATTATCTTATTCCTTTTTTCAAATTTCAATAGGAAATGGGTGAAGAGGTTAGTTGAGGAGAATTTCCCTCAATTCCTTAAATAAATCAATATGGTATCTACTGATATGCTTTCTTCCCGTTTTTTTACTTTTGCTAACCTTTTACCTATTAAAACTCTTATCCACATCCATTTTGAACTCAAAAAAGGGGGAATATAGATTAAAGAAATTAATAATTACATATCATCGAACTCTTCTCTTGATTTGGGAAGGAGGATGCTCTCAAGACCAATAACCTGTTATATTGAATAAGATGAGTGAGTTTTATTAGTAGTATTAGTAAGTAATTATATGAAGGCTTATAGCCTTTTTTGTTCTGATGTCAAAGAACCGAAGAAAAAGAAATTAAGTAGTGTGTTTAATATAATAATGAAAGTCATTATCATAAAAATGTTCGTCTCTTTTTACAACAATAATGTGTCTTTCAAATGTGGGAATTATTCAAAGAATGAGTAAATAAGCTAATGCTTACATTTTCGTGTGTGAGAAGACGAAGAAGCTTGAGTTCACGAAGAGTACGTTTTGTGTAGATTCTTTAATCGAAAGCCTTTTCAATTTTTTTAATTGCAACACTTTTTCTCTTTACCTAATCAATAGCAGCTGAAACAACACCATAAGCACCTTGACCAACTGATATTTACATTTAAAATTAATTTATTAGCTATTCTAAGCTTATTATTTTGTTATTGGTAAAGAGTTTTTCTCTTTAATATTCCTTCAAACCTTCCCAGAAAATCAAGAAAAAATAGCTTAGGGAGTTTGCAAATTGTGGTTAGTTTAAGATAATTAGGGAAAGTCTAAGGACTTAAAGAAAAATTATAGATGTAGATTTTACTCTTTTCAAGGATTCTATAGCGCTCATCAATGTTGAAGACCGAACCATGAACTTAAGTGGCAGTAAAGTTGCTTTTGTGTCTATATGGCTGATAGTACTCTACAACTTCTTTTGCAACTAAATTAGCTGTATCCATATTAATTATTAAGGCAAAACTTATATGTGATTTATTTTTTGTTTATTTTTTTTTCTAAGTAAATAAATAGGGATATTAATCTTTTTTGATATTCTTTTTATTATTACTTTTTTGACTGCTAATTATTAAAAATTATGATGATTAATAATTGCGATAAAAACTATCTATCTTAATTTATTTATTAGGAGTTGAATGCCTTTTTTGATTTCCTTTCTTAGATCATCTTCCTATAGTTTTTTTTCTTTTTGATGATCTACTTAATATTGCTAATAAAATCCTTTCTTTTTTCACCATTTCTATCTTACTATATTTATTTTATACAAAATCTTATCTGAATTTGCAACAAAATTGAATTCGAAGCATACTAATTATTAAAGAAATACATTATTCATTTGTTAATATAAGTTGAGTAGCTCGATTGTACGTTTTTTAATCAAAAAATAAAAATAATTCCTTGAACACTAATAATTACTCACACTCTCTTTAATAATTCAACATATATACAAGCGATCAAACAAATAAATTAACAAATCAGCAAAAATTGGTAAATAATCTTGCTAAGTAGCTAAAGTAAAAATAATTAACCTTATTATCTAATTCATTAATCAATTAACTATACTTCTCTCTGACTTAAATTTGTTTTTATTTTAATAAATTAATTATTCCCCCTTATTCTTAATTTTACTGGATAGCTATTATATTTTATCTTTCTATATTATTTTACTTCAAAAAATCTTGATTTTATTTCTTATCTAATAATCCATAAAAAGATTATTACAATTTTCCCTATTTAGATTCCACTGTTGCTTCCTCTCAACAATCTTTTTTATTTTAAGAGATTATCTTTTTATCATTAAAAAATACAGTTAATACTAGTTATTGTTTCAACTTCTAACCTTTCATGTGGTTGAATTTTCCAAAGATAATAATAGTTTTTGTAAATTGTAGTATTATTAATCTCATAAACTTTCATTAAAGTGCCTTTCAATTAATAATCTGATTATTCACACTCATTTAAAAGTTTTTTTCAAAATTCTATTTCCTTACAAAAATCCTCAATAAGAAGGATAGAAAGGATAGGCTAAATACTTTTGAGAAGGGAGGTTAAAAGATATTATGGAAATAATATTAAAATTTATTGAACTTAGGTAAATTTAATCGATTCTAATTATCTAATAATTAATAGTGTAACCTTATAAATGATTTCTTTTTATTTATAAAATAATAAAAGTCATTCTACTTTAAAAATAGTATACTAAAAGTGTCAGTAACAAACCAGAGCTCACATATGAAGAGTAGAAATTAGAGAATAATAAATAATATTACTATTAATAGATAAACAGTCTATTTCTTTTTTAAATAATAATTTCTATTCTTAAATCAATTTTCTAGTAAACACTAGATTATAATCACTATTGAAGTAAAATGTTGAGAAATATAGTAGTTCTATATTTTGGAGTTATCTTTATTTACTTTTAATATATTAATAAGATAACTTCATCACAACAGGAAGTAATTTATCTTTAATTTAATGTAAATAGAAAAAAAAGAGAAGTTTTTTGAGTTATATCCAGTAAATATTTATCAAAACATTCACGTGATATAATAGGTACTGGCTGGAACTCTTTCCTTCAATTTTGAAACCACTAATTCCAATTTTTTTCATATACTTACAAAATTAAGATTCCTTTAGTAGCCTAAGCAAAGAAAATCTTTATTTAAATGATTTCTATTGTTTTCTTATACTCAATAGTCTATTTTATTTATTCTTTCCCAAAAAAAAAAAATTAATAGATTTCTTGATTTTAAAGAGTACACTTTGATAGAAATTTTATTGGTTTTTGCTAATAAAATAAACCTCTCATAGAAAAGTATATATATGAAAATGCGAGATGAAAATAAAAATAAAAGGAAACAGAACTTCTATTAATATGTGCTTTTAGCATAATTCCATTTATCAATTGAAGTGGTTTATCATATTACCATGTATTGCAATCAATATTGGTAGAAGTAAGTTGTATCTTTCATTTTCAATTTCAAATTTTGTTTTAATTGTATTTGATATTACTTCATTGGTGTTTGTTTATTTAATTTTCTGATTTTTATTTTTTACTTTGGATATTACTTTTTATTTGGTTTTGTTGTTGTTGTTGTTGATATTGTTATGTTATTAATTTAAGATTATGTTTGTTTGTTTGTGGCTGTATTTTGTGTTTTTATTATTTAATATAAATTTTTTAATTTTTAGTATCTAGTTTAGTGATTATTTTTACTATTAAAGATTTAATATTTTGATGATAAAAAGAGAAGATGTATAAGTAGATGTTAAGGATTTTTTATAATTAAAAAAAGAAAAAAGAAAAGAAGGGCTGGTAATAACGAAACTGTTAGGGTTAAGAGGATTCAACTAATTATATTTAATTATAGGTATAAACCTATTATATGATATGTTTGTGTGGGAAAGAGAAGGAAATTTTTGACATAGTAACAATATTAGTATTATGGTTTGTAAGTGATTTTAGGGGAAGGATGTAAAGAGCTGAAATTTTTGGAGGAATTAAAAAACTATTTTATTTAAAAACTGTTGCGAAATCTCCTTAACAAGCGTTTTACTACTATTGTTAAAAAATTTATATTATTTCAGATATCATTCTAACCTTTCTTTATCTGTCATTTTCCTTTTTCTTTTAAAAAAATAATAAATATATTAATTAATAATAAACAAATTATTTAGCGCAATCTGAGAGTCTTCTAAGTCAATTAAATTTGTTATTGTCTTTCTTATGAACAATTTCTTAATTCAACCAACTATATAATTTAAGAATAAAATTTATTGATTAATATGAAATACATATTTTAATAAAGACTATCAATCATTATTTTTGAAAAGTAAAAAAAGATTGTTAAAGCTATTCTATTATTGAAATTAAGATTAAATTTAAAATATTTATTAATCTTAACCTCTTTAAGTAATAAAAATTGAAATTAAAAATTTTGTTAATAAATAAGTAAAGCTATTAGAAATTCTATAAATTTCAAAATTTAATTAAGAATAAGCAAATTAAAATTAACTCTTAAAAAAAATTATAAAAGCTTGAGATTATAATTAGAAAATGGAAAATTAATCTATTGCTTAATTTAAATAAGACCTTAAAAGTAAATGATTAAAATAGTATTCATAAGATCTATCAATTGATAAATTATTTTATGATAATAAAAAATTATACTATTTCTTTAAGTGATTCTTTCTAAAAACTTTTAAATTTTTAGTGGTGGTGTTTATTTATAAATCTTTAAAATTTATTATTATTCGATAAATAAATCAATCTGTCGATTAAATACTTTTAGATAATAATTTAAATGACTAATGAATGGATAAGCTAATTAAATTTAATAATAAAATTATTTACTAAGTTTATTTCTCAAACAGCTGATTAAAATAAAAAATTCCTAATCTGGATTTATATTCTTTCATTTAGAATTTTTTAGCTAAATTCTATTTTATATTTTGAATAAATATCTTATCAATTTTTTTAGTATAATTTCAAAACTCTTTTTATTTTGTGATATAATCTCTCATGAAATAAAAACTTATTTTTATAGATTTTTAATATCAAAAGTAAAGTGGGGATTTTTAATAGTTTTTTCTGTTTGAAAAATACTTAAAATATGGATTGAATATTATTTAGTCAATATTACCAATGATCAATACTTTCTATCTAATTTATCAAAATCAATAATGATTTATAATTATCTTATGAATTTTTTCAATTTTATTAATATTACTCTAAATAGATAAATAATCTAATGAGTTAGATGGGGAATTTTTTTTTCTTAAGAGTTTCAAAAAGAGGAAAAAAATTAATAAAAATTAAGAAAAATAAAAATAAAATTAATATTTAATATAGTAATTACCTATAGTTGTTAGTTAGGTAGATCTACTACATTCATAGGGTATTTTTCTATTAAGGATATTCTTTCATTAGGATATGAAATATATTATTGTGTAATTCTTCAAGTTGATCTATTCTATTATAAAACAATATGTAAAAATAAATATTAACAGCGAGCATAATCTTAATATTTTACCTTATTTCGTCTGATAATATTTAAAAATCTATCAAAATGAAAAAGTATATGCGCGATGTATATCTACTTCTATTAGAATAAATTATGTTGTTTCATTTTGTTTTATGTATTGATATTATTTATTTTGAAAGATTTTATTTGATTTTTTATTGGTTGATTGTTTGTTTGTTTGTTTATCTGCTCTTGTTTTATTATTCTGCTTTGCTTTGCTTTTCTTTGAAAGATTTTTATCTTCTGATTTTTTCTTATCAATTTCTTTATTTTTATTTTATTTTTCTTAATTATTTTATGAGAGATTGTATTAAATTTTATTTAAAATTATTCCTTATTAATCAATGCCTTTAAAAAAATATGTTATGCCTTTAAAATAAAAATCAAGTTATGCCTATTATAAAAAAATATTTTGTATATATTTTGATGCTAAGAGAGAATTCGATGATAGTATTTCATATCAATCTTATTGTTTTTTTTAAGAAAAAAAGGATATGCCTAGATTTAGAGATATTTCGCAAATTCCAAACTCTTCTTTTCATTTATATAGAAGGTTTTCACTTTTTATAGTATTTTTATTCTATTTCTATTCATAAAATTCAATTCTTTCATTAAAACGTGGGGAAACTGACTTAACTCCATAATTTATTTCGAGATTTAAAAACTTGTTCCATTAAAAACTTATGAAAGAATTTATTATTTATGAATAATTTATTTATCTGTAGACGACATCAATGTTTCGATTGCCATTTATTTAAAAAATAGATCCATCCATTTAAAATTTTATTGTCCTAGGCATTATAATGATTATTCGTGACTATTTTTGTCACCATTAGGGCGCTACACTTCTCTTGATTTAGTTGTTGTTGTGGCAACTCCTAGAATTAAGTGAAGGCAGACATTCCCAAATTGATTCCTTTTTTTCTTCTCAATATAATTTGTTTTCTTAATTAATTTTTATGAATTTTCTTAATTCCTTTTTTCAATTAAGAAAATTTTCTTAAATAATTTAAACTTGATTTTCCTCTCAAATATTTTTTTCCCCTCCCATCTACTTATTTAGATATTAATCTAAAAAATTAATTAACAATAAATATATTTAATTGAAAAATCTATTATTACCCTAAAAATATTTATCAAGGATTTTCAAAAATTACATAACTTTTTTATAACACAATGTATGTAGGAGATGATTTTAAAAATCGTTTAATTTTACTTATTCCCTAATTATTATAATTTTGTTAAATCTAATTAAGTAATTCTTAAGATTTAATATATTATTCTTCTAAACCATAAAGAATTTTAAGAAAGATTATTTTATAATAAATAATGAATTTAAAACTAGCTAAATTTTTTATAAAGAAATTTGTATTATTATTTATTAGCACGTAAAATTATTAATGGTAGAATGAGTGATTTATTAACAATAGCTTGATTGACTATGAGAATAAAATTTAATTTATGTAAAAAATACTTTTTTATTTAATGGATATATTTGTATTACATGAAAATAGATAGATAGATAGTATAGAAAAGAAACAAAAGATAACTTTTGGGATTATAGTGAAAGTATCCACAAATCATTAATATATTATTCGAGTGAATCTTGAGTATTTAAAATCTAAATAATGAGAAAATCTTAATTTATGTTTATAATATAGAGAATCGTGCAATGTTATAAAAGTATCATCTAAGTAGTAAAAATGATAAATACATTGTATATATAATATAAAGTAGAATAAGATAATTTTTAATATTATAAAGTAGTTTAAGGTGTATAATAGAAGTGGTTTTTATTACTATTAATAGAATGAATCAACCCCTTTAATAATTACTTAATAAATACTTTATTAAGAAAATTTAAATCTTTTATTAAGGGGATTTACTCATACGATAGAATGTCAATAACAATCATAAGCCTACACAAGTCTTATACATAGGAGTGTAGATTTAAGTTAAATAGAAAGTACTGATTTCGGCTATTCTGGCAATAGTCTCTTCACTTAAAAAGCATTGTTAGTAGAACTCATTAGAGTTAAGAAGGTCAGTGGATTTAGAGGACATTAAGAAAGTAGAGAAATTAGTACAAGCAGGTGTAGTTAAATGAGAAATATAAAATTCAGCTGACTTGCAATTTTTTCTTTCATCTTGGTTACTTATTAAACTACAGTCCTTAATATTCTTCATCAAGCAGTATTTGAAATCATCAACAGTGGTTTCGTTTAGTTTATCATGTTTTTATAGCAATAAAACAGTTCCAATGCCTAAAAGGGCAATACCACTCAAGATTATTAGTAATTTTTAGTTCATTTACAATACTTTAACAGGATAGATTTTTTTTTAATTATTTTTTTAATTTTTATCTTTTTATTGGTTTCTAATTAATCGCCCTTTTATATCCTTAGTATATATTTAATAATGTTCGCGAATTTTTAATAAAAGAATTTTGGTTTAATAAAGCCCTTATAAGCTCATTCCTAATAAGCTTCCTTTATTAGGCTATCTAATACATAGTATTATCATCATATTACTAAATTTCTTTTATTATTCTTAAGAATTATAAAAGAATTATTTTGAGTATCTTAGAGGAATATTGTCTTACTTTGTAACACCTTATAAAAAATTATTTAAGTTAATACTTTAAAATCCCTAGATTTTCTATTCACAGTTTGAAGCAAATAATTATTCTATTTTTATTATTTATAATCATTTCCTATTTTAGATAAATTTATTAAAAATACCAAAATTAAATTTTATTTGATCTAAAATTAGGATGCCACAAATAAATAAATAATCAAGCAGATACATGTTTTTAATTTATTGCATTTAGTTTAGATTGATTTTGTATTTTTTTAATTTATATATCAATAAATTTAAATAAAATACTAAATAGTTAGGTAAATTATTGCAAATTTTAAGAATTTCTAATAGATAATTATTAACCGAGTTTTATAGAATTAATTTTATTATAAATATTAATTTACTCTTATATTAGCCAAAAGATAAATTAAAATGAATAAATAGGCAATTAACTTTTGGTTTACTAATTATTTTTCTTCTAAATAAATTAAGAATATTTTAGACAGTTAAATGACAAAAGAGTAAATAAATAAATTTAGGTTTAATTTATACTTACTACTTATGTAAAAATAGGTTTAAACCTTAATGTTAGATTATTTTTTTAAAAAATAAAAATTAAACTGAATATTAATTGATAAATCAAATAAATACATGATTAAATATAAAAAATATTTGTATTTATTTAATATTCTCAACTCAAATAAAAAGTATTATAAAATAAATTAAATGTAAAAGAGTTTTAAGATATAGAGTTATATTTACATCTATTGTATATTATTTAGGTGTTTATAATTTAATCTCTTATTCAGTAGAAAAAAGGAAAAAAATCTAAGAATCCAAAATGTAATTGAAGCTATTTTAAGAGATTTTTTCTATGATTATTGAATAAGATATCTTTAAGAGATAAATCCTTATTCTATCTTAATTAATTAATTATTTTTTTGTTAAATAATAGAATATTTCTCTATATAATAGATTTTTACAGTGAAAATTCAAGATTTATTTATCATCTTTTATTTCAGAATTTTAAAATTACTATCAAATAGATACATAAATTTAGTATTTGTGAATACTTTAATTCTAATTTATTCTCCAAAAATAATTTATAGGATGTAAAAATATTTTTGTTTTATTTATAAAAATAGAAAACAATTATAACTTGAATAAAAATAATATTGAGTAAATTATGGTTATAATTTTCATAAATTTTATCAATTTATCTTTCATTATTTTATTTCTTTAATCTTCTTTTTTCTTAGTTTTTTTTCATTATTTTTTGACTTTCTTTGAATCATTTCATTTTAAATTCTTTTTTATTTTTCTTTAAATTTATTATTAATATTTTATTTAATAGGTATTATTATGTTTTACTTTCAGGTAAAATTATAATTGATAGATAGATAGTTATTTGGAAAAAAAGATGATGATAGTAGTAAGTTATCTTGCACATTCAGAAATAGCTAATTATAATAGAAAGAGAAATTAGATTCATTTTTCATATTGATCTAATAAATTAATTTGGAAAGCAAAGCGATGATCTTATAGATCAGTTTATTAGTATTTTTGCAATTTATTGTGATTATACCTATCCAATATAGATAGATTATGCTTTTCTACCTAGATTTAGATGAGAAACTATTTTTAAAGGTTTGCTAAGTACGATGATTTAACTATTATCTCATAACTGCCGTCAAGATATTCTTAATATTAAGAACTCCTTTCATACAATCTTTTCAAATTGGATGATAATTATATGGATAATAAGTATACACTCGCACTTATTATAGAGTAATAAAAAACTTCGCGATACCGATTGTTTATTTTAAAAACTTAATTGCAAACCTTTCATTTTAATACATTTCTGTTTCTTCTTAATTATGAATTTTTTTTCTTTTATTTTATTATGAAAATAATATTTAGAGGATATTAATTATCAAATAATAGTAGTTTCTAACGAATCTATTATTTTTTTAACATTTTTAATTAACCATAAGAAATTTTTATGTTTAATTAGAAAAAACTAAATTATTGAATAGAAAGGAATTCATTTATATTATTAGGATAACTTAATATTTATTTTTAACAAAAATCTATAGCTTTTAAAATAGATTATTTTTTTTATTTATAAAAACTTAATTGTAGTTACAATAAATATATTCATGATTTTATATTTTTAAGATAAATTTAAATAAGTTCTATTATTAATCTAAAAATAAAAATAAACGATAAATTTACTTTTAAAATAGATGCTAATTTATCTATTATGTACCCTATTTAATTTAAAATGAAATAAGTATTAAAATTTACTATGATTTTAAATATTAACTTATTTAAATAATGAGTAAACTAGCTAACATGAAAAATCAAATAATATTTAAATAAAGTTACTTTGAGTCAATTAAATCAATACCAAATACATTTGATCAATTAATAGGGCTTAAAAATAATTGAAGATAAATTTGAGGATTAGTAATTAATTTTTTTAATACGCATTTATTGTCTCAATTTTATAATATTATTATTGATATGGTTTTATATTTATTTAAAGAAATCTATTTTTCTTAGCAATAATGTCTAAATAAAGGCCATATCAATTATTTTATTTTTATCTTAAGTGAAAAAAATTGAAATATTTACAATTTTTCTCATAGTAAAAATAAGGAATATCTAATCACAGAGTTAACTTAAACAAGAAACACTTAGATATAAAAATCTATGGATTTAATAGAAATTGAGAAATTAATCAATTAAATCCTTTTTTTCACATAAGGTAGAAATTAATTGTGTAGATTTGTTCATAAGAATTGCGATTAGACAGAATCTTAGAGAGGCATTTTGTATACCATCCATACAATATACAATCGTAAGTAATTACATTCAGAGAATCTAAAAATCTTCCAAAGTCAATTTATCTAATTTTGAAAAAATAAAATCTGCTTAATTATTAATATGATTAATGATCAATTAAATTCTTGATTTAGAAAAGAGTGATTACAAAGTCTAATAATTATTAAAAAAATAATAAAAGTCAAAATTGTTATAATAAAAATGAAATTAACATACATCCTTTTAGGTCTTGCTTTAGTAGGCTCTGCCGCTGTTTACTTAGTCACCAGAAACCCTGACTCTGATGAGCATCTCGGCCTCTATGCTTTCTAAAAGTTTAAGAGATCCAACAATGTTGAATATGCTGATTCAAGCGAAGAATCTTACAGACTTTCTGTCTTTTTGGAAAACTACTATAAGATCCAAAGCCACAATGCTAACAAGAAGAATACCTATGAATAAGAAGTCAATGAATTCTCCGATTTGACTCAAGCTGAATTTAAAGCTAGATATCTTATGAATTCTCTCCCTAAATTCAACAAAGACCTTCCTGTCTTGGAATTGAATACCTTCGCCGCCCCCTAACCCATTGACTGGTCAGATAAGAATGTCTTGCCTGGTGTTAAAAATCAAGGAAGTTGTGGTTCTTGCTGGGCTTTCTCTACTGCTGGTATGCTCGAAGCTGTCTACAATCTTGAAAATAAGCCTGAAAAGCCTATTTCCTTCTCTGAATAACAACTTGTCGACTGTTGTGGTGCTGAAGGCTTTGGTTGTGAAGGTTGCAATGGTGCTTGGCCCACTGATGCTGTTAGATATACCCAAAAATTCGGTATTGTCTAAGAATCAGAATATACCTACACTGCTAGAAATGGTAAGTGCAAAACTGCCCTTCAAGGAACTGGTTTCAAGCCCTCTTAGTAATTCTAAGTCAAGGCCACTGATGCTGACTTATAAGCTGCTGTTCAAATTCAACCCATTTCTATTTGCGTTGATGCCTCCTCCTGGTCTTTCTACAGCAAGGGTGTTTTCTCAAACTGTTCCTCAGATGCTAATGATGCTGATCACGCCGTCGTCCTTGTTGGTTTCAATGCTGATAATACCTGGAAGGTTAGAAACTCTTGGGGTACTTCTTGGGGTCAAAAGGGTTACATTACACTTGCTGCTGGTAACACCTGTGGTCTTGAAAACTATGCTATATATGCTACTTATTGAGAATTGTGTACAATAGTATCAAAAGTATATATATAATATATAACCTAACTAAATATCTTATATTTTGTATGAATTAAATAAACTCAATAACATTCACAAATTTTCTAATTATTATTTATAAAAGATTTTTCTAATTTTAGAATAAGGATTTATATAATCTAATCTAATAAAAAAGAATTTCAAATCATATCTTTATGAAGAGAAATTAAATTTATTAATCATCAAAACCTTTTTTAAAAGGTATTAAATAAAGCTTACATTAATTCTAAAGTAATCTTTTATAGATTATCAGGTATTTACTTTATTTATACAAGAAGTAAAATTTATCCTAAAAATAAGATATCATAAAGTAATTGGTGAATATTATATATAAATAGATATAATACAAATAAAAATCTATTATTCTTTTTATGAATTTAAAGAATATAATAACTGTATTAAGCTATATTAAATAAATAAATATTTAGCTCAATAAATGAATCAACACTTGATTGATAATTAATCAAAAATTTATAATTTATATTTTACAGATTTTTATTAAAAACTATTACTTTGATTATATAAGTATATTCATAATAGTAATGATTATTTTTTATAAATTATATTTTTTTAATGTGTGATGGATGATAAATTATTTTAAAGGTAAATTCAATTTAAATTTTACATTTTATGCTCTATCTATATGCTTTTTTAAAGTTTAAAGATCTTAAACTGTTTTGAAATTAGATTACTTAAATTAATGAAAAATTATTTTGATTAAAAAAAAATTAGAGTTATATCAATAGAATATTCTATGGCTAAAAAAATAAAAAAATATTGATAAAATAAATAGAATAATCTATATTTTTTATTGTAGAGATACATTCTATTATAGGATAATTAACTAAATTAAAATAAAATCAATTTACAATTAAAAAATAAATTCTTTGTGGACATTAATTTAGATTTGTTTGTCAACGTATCCAAATTTTATTAATAAGATTTATTAGATTTACCATTAACTGACAAATTTAGAAAAAAAGAAATTAATTAAGAAATATATAATAATTAATTTCTTTCAAAGAAACAATAAAAATAAAAAATACCTAACCTACCATACCTTGTTTTACTTGATAAAAAAGGCGTGGACCGAGTGCCTGCAACATTATTTCAGAGATTCTTCAAATATTTTACTCTAAACCCTCAAAGGATCTAATTTATTACCCTTAAGTTTTTAACAATTCCATCTCCAATGAATCTTTGAATAATATATAAGACACGCAGTATTTCAAAATGTTTACCAAAAAACAGAAAGCTTTAAAAAGCAAATTCTTTTATCCATTCTTATTTTACTTAAGAGATCATTTAAGATAATAGATTTAATTAGAAAAGTAGTATTTTAGTTGACATCAAAGTTTTTAAGTAAAATAGTTTTTAATCCTGGTTAATACTTTCGAGATTCCATTTCCCCCAGCATTGAAAGATTCTAATATACTAATACTTGTTCAAAAGTAGCTTTCTGACTAAAATCTTATTTTGAATATCTCTAATGCTACTAAGTAGTTATTATGAAAATTCTATATTAAACGAACTAACTTCTTTTTCCATATAAATCCTTCTCTAATCCATATTAAAAATAAACAAATTACAAACTCATGATTAAAATAAGAAAAAATTATTTAAAATGAAAAAAAAGAAAATATTGATTAATTAATTAACTGATAAAATTATCTAATCCTAACTGAAAAATTAAGATCTAAACCAACAATCTATTAATTAAGCAGCTAAGAAAAAAGAACAAATTGAACATAAGAATTAATAAATATCAAATACAAAATTGAAATAATCAAAAACATTATAATCTATAGAATAAATACTTGTAATTTTAAGTTAATAAAAATTTATTATAATCTTTCAACTATTTCTTTATAGCTAATTTCATTATTTCCCCTCATTTATTCCTTCTAATTTGATTAATAATCAATAGCTAATTTCATTCTTCATTTACTTTTTATGTAGGAATTAACAATTGATACTATTTATGAATGCTAAGAATTTTTTTATGAATTATTAGTTTGATTTGTGTTTTTTTCTTAGAATCTTAAAATAAATTCTATTAAGAAAATTATCAAATTTGTGTTTTGAATTTATTTTCAAAAGAAGTATAAAATCAAATTAATTTTTAACATAGAGGGGTATTTTTATTGAAATGAAGTGATATTTTAGGATGGTATTTAGAGTTGTTTTGAATAAAACAAACTAGGTAAACAGAAAAATATTATACATGATAGATTATTTAGATAGATATATAGATACTCTTTATATTAAGTTAGAAGAATATTCATAAGATGAATATTAATAACTTTATAAAATATAAGAAAAATTTGAAACTACTTTAAGAAAGAGAGACAGCATTTTGTTTTTAATTATTATGAAATGAAAGAAAAATATTGATTATCTTGATTTAATTATTGGTTTAAAGAGAATGAAAAATAAGAATTAGTTATTAGAAAATTATTGATGATTAAAGATAGATAACCTCTTTTTACTACTTCGTTTGTTATTACCATTTCAATCTAATTTATTTCAACTTTAATATTATTATTATTATTACTATTATTACTGCTACTGTTACTACTACTACTGCTGCTGCTATTATTATTAAGCTTATTACCCATTATTATCTTAGAAAAATGGAGGGTATTATCCTTCAACCACTTTTGCTGGTTATACATTTCTTTTCGTATTTATATAAGGAAAAGATTCATAGACTTATAATAGTTTTTAGTATACCAATTTAGCATCTAATCCTAAATCTAAAGCGAGAATTTAAATATAAGGAGATTCTGGCCTTAAGTGCTTTATATGGCGAGTATATTCCTAATAATTTGAGGATTTAAACCACTTTTCACACATTGGAAGGACAAGTAACATACCCTCACATAATCTATCCAAAACTTACTCACTGGCTCCTTAAAAATCTGCTGGGAGAGATTAGCTTCTACTCCAACCTTAACTATGTTTAAGCAAGTCTGAAATATTTATATTTGCTCCCTTTGAATTAGTATCATGTGAAAGGAAAGGATGTTGTTTTAAATTAGATAGGGTGGCTCGGCTTTGATAATTAAATCTGAGAGTTTAACAAAGGAAATCAAAGAATTCCTTTGAGAAACGATTTGAGGTGAGGAGATTATTTATTGAAAGATTTATTTTTTATTTTTTTGAGTTTGTTTTTAACTTTTCATCTATAAGTTAAGTGAGAATTTCTTCAGAATGGAGCAAGCAGCATACTTTATATTAAGGGTCTGGCTTATTTTAATCTTCAAGTAATTTATGAATGCATTCAGTAAGTAGACTTGTATTTTCAATGATATCGAATGAACCTATTGCACAGCTTAAAGCAAGCATACCCAAGCGGAAAATATCATCCGATTTCTATATGATATTCCTTTAATGCTATGGATTATTCTCTAATTATGGGACTTTAAATAAATTTGGAGTATTTACACCACTTGGATCATATAAGCTATTTTAATTAATGAAATTAAATAATTTAAACGATCTATCTGTCTTATTAAATAATAGATTTATCTTCAAAATTATAAAAATCTTGTTGTTCAATTAATGATCAATTTGAAAAAATTTCTATAAAATATTACCTCATTTTATCATTTGGCTTAGATAAATTGACACTGCTAAAAAAATTCTATTATTGTTGTTGAGTTTTATAAGATATACCTAATGATAGCTTTGCATAAAATTTAATGTCATTACTGTTTTTAATCATAAAATCATTTACTTTAACAGTTCCATCTTGCTTGAACAATATCTAGCTAGGAGTTAATCCGCCATAACAATTATTTGAAATATTATGAATTACATCAACACTCTCTATTACTTATGAAATTACTGATTTAATTATGGATTCAGGAAGGGTACCAAAACTTTCAAGAAGATCCTAATTATAATATTTAATAAGATTTTTTTCTAAATGACAAAAAAAGTACTTATAAACTTCCTCCACTTAGAAATTCAGTTAAAATTGAAACGCATCCTTCAGGTACATTCCAAAAGGTACCATAAAGTTTTGTATGCTTTCCTGTATCGTGCAGTTTTTTTTACCAAAAGACGGCCCAATCTCTTAGGTTTTATCTTGCCTATTTAGTAACTAAGGGAACTTCTTTAACAGCATATAATCTCAAAGTTGGAGCATGAAAAATTTTTTTAACAACGCCTGAGTCTAATAAATATATGAATTAAAACTTAATAAAGTTCTTTATAATAAAGTAAAGCTATATATTAAATTTTATACCTCTTGAATATTTAATAATACCCAGTGTAATCATTTCTTCTAATTTAATACTAGACTATACCAATTTTTTATTTTTCATATCTTCAAGTAGTTATAATTTTTCTTTTGTTAACTCTATTGGTTCTTTTATTGCTTCTGTTATTAATTACATATTTTACATATATGTTCTATAAGATCCTATAGGATTTTTTAAATTAGATTAAGGCTTGAGAATTTATTTTTTTTAAATTTAATCCTATTAGTTTGCTTAATCATTGGGCTATGGAGATAATCTCTCTTCATTCTAATAGTAATTATTTTATCAAAATATATTAGATTTATTAGAAAGTTTTAAGGCGAAATATGAATTTCGAGAGGAAGTGTAAATTAATTAATAATTAAATAGTACGACATTGATAGGTTACAAAAGATTTTAAACTTATTTGTATTCCTGTTGTTCTATTAAGTTATCAATATTCTTTTGAGCATCAAATTTTCCTATCTAAGGATGTTATACTTTTCCGTTAAGTGAGCTCAACTAATTTCTATATATTAATTAAAAACTATATTACCAATTAATTCATATTTTTAAGTTTTTTTCTTATGCATAATTCTCATTAATTGATTTCATTTTATTTTAAAAATCAAATATCTAATAACTGTTTCTTAATATTTTTATTTCTAATGACAAACAATCAAACAAAAATCTCTTAAATTTATGCCATTTCTCAAATGATTACTATACTTTTATTTGAGATATATCTTCTAAAAAATTTAAATTACTTTTTTTTATTATTCAAGAAAGCATCTGGCATCTTGCCAGAAATAATTCTTGGCGGTCTTCTTAGAGTATCTCTCAAATCATCTTCTTTGCTTAATTACGCATTACTATTCCCGCTATTTAATTGGTTATCTAATAATATTATTAAATTATTTTAAAAATAACTCTTATTTTGTTGAAAAACGAGGATTTCAATCCTTATTGTTTATGCTGATATATCAATCCATTTTGCAATTCAAGAAATATTAAGAAATTTGAATTACTTCTTTGCTATTTTGAATAATAAAAATATGTTTAGTGCTGGTAAGATTATTTAGATTTAAATAAGAGTAAATAAACAAATTGAATATTTCTAATTCATTTCTTATTTATTTACTTTTAATATTATATTAAAATAAAATTACTCCTAATCCTTGCATGATCCCATCATCGTCAATGCTTCTTAATTGATTGTTTGGGTGGCTACTAATCTTTTTCATCTACTTCAAATGTACCTCTGTAAGTCTATTAAGATAATAAATATATTCTACTAACTCTTCATATTTTACTTGCTAAATTTAAATCTAATATCTGCTCTTTCTTTTTTCTTAGGCTCTATCCCAAACCGCTGGATCTGTTTTCATTTTAGTTGACTATTTCGTTTATTTTATTGGGGGAAATCTCTCTCTCATTTAAAAAGAATGTGTTGGTATACTAGTGAATAATGGATAATGATAACTAGTACAATTAATAATGGCTTCATCAATTTTTTAATTGCTTTTACTATTATGAAAACATTCGCGATTTAGAGATGAGCCTAACCTTAGAGTAGTCTATTCTATATTATGCTTTGTTATTGATTATATTCTATTACTTATCTTCCATACAGTGGAATGTGTCAATTCCTTTTTTCTCCTACTCTTCTTGTACCTTTTCTATTGATTTGATGGCTTTATATTATAGATTATTAACTTTACAATTTATTAATTCTTTGTATAAAATTCAACTTGAATGAATACATATATTGACTGATTATTCCTTTTATTCCTGCAAACTTACCTGCTCAGCTTATTGAATAAATGGAATTATTATTAATTGCTGATAACTTGATTGATTGTTAAATTATACCTAACCAACAAAAAGATAATCAATTATTCAAACAAGGAAGAAATAAATATTATATTTACCATCTCTGCTACCATTTATAATATTTAATTTTTAATGAGGCAACAATTTTTAAATTTCTCGCCTGATATAGATTAAATAAATACTTAATTTATAAACCAATCAAAGAATTTAATTAATTTAAGGTTATAAAATAAATAGGTTATTTAGAGAAGTTACTAAGAATTTAAAAAATAATTAAATTTCTTTAATATTCATTAAAAAATACTTATTTTTTTAAATAATAAACGATTCATTTCTAGTTTAAAATTATTATTTTTAATCATTTTTTGTTTTTTAAATGTTGAAATAATATTGAATTCTATTAATAAATATCTATTTTAATAAAATGAAAAAAACAGAATTTAATAATAAATTTGGGAACAAGAATAAATAAAACGAACTGAGCTAGATATTAAGATTATTAAGATATTTTAAATAGTTAGATAGCTCGATATTTTATTTCAACAATTGAAAAATAAATACAAATTATAAATATTAGATTTAAGAATAATCAATACTAAAGCATTTCGATTATATTAATAAATCAATTGAACTAGATCTTTACTTAATTTTATATAAAAAATATTAGTTAGGAGAAATCATATTAAAAGAAAAAGATAATCAAATTGAATGATTGAGTGAGTGAGTGTGTGTGTGAGAATGAGTGAGTGAGTGCAAAAAAATAAATAATTTGAAATTCAAAATTAGAAAAACTAAGGAAGATTTTGATTTTGTTAATGAAGTTTGTTTGATATCTCTTTATCATATTAATTAACAAAAATTTTATTTCCTTTATTAAAATATTCAATAAATTCGAAAAATCTTGATTAATTTTTTCTTTTCGAAACAAAGATTTTCCTTATAATTTTTTTCTTTGGTCTAAAAACAAAAAAAAATAATACAGGAGCGAAAGGAAAATAAAACAAATAAAAACGTAGGAGCGAAAAAAATGGATACACTTTCTCAAATAAGAAAAGTTTTCCATACTATCTGCGTTAATGAGAAAAGGTCTTTCTCCAATAACGCCTTAAAATCAGGTTATATTAATTCAAATTAAAATATTTTTAGGTTCACATCAACTTTTTGACATAATTGTACAACATAAATCAAATTTTTATTTCAAAATCGATGACGGTATTGTCTAACTTCTTTAAATAAAACTATATTAATTCCCAAAAACTCAAACAAATAAAACAAACCCCCTGCTAAGATAATGGAATATGACTAGATAGATAGAGAGAGAGATATTACCTTGCTAATAGTCCTATTGCTTATGAGAGGATTTAAAAGAGGAAAAAAGAGGAAGAAGAATTTAACGATTAATATCAATTAAAGATGAAAAAAATTGGAAGTTGATGTTAAGACTAATATTGATAAGATAAATTAATTTTGAAGGGTTTTTCTCTGCAATATATCACTCCTTTCGCATCGCAGTGTTTCGGAGAAGATAGTAGGTTGACTAACCCTTTGAATGATAAACATCTTTGAAAATAAAGGTTGAAACACAACACTCTAATTCTTATGAATCTTGACAGGATATTATCACTATAAAGTTTTTAAAAAAATCAATACCGGAGGGAAAAATTAACAGTTATAGAGAGAGAAATTTAAGACAATAAAACAATAAATGAGAAATTTTGGATGTGAACTTAATCTCATAATTAAATTTGAGGAATCAGAGAATAGATATCTAAAATAAGTTTTTAAATCTAATGCTATTGAATTTTCTTTAAATTGAGACAATATTTGAGTTAAACTTTCTATCTTTTCGCTTCGCAGTGTTTCAATAGAAGTTTTCTCAATATTCTCATATCTAAAAAGAAATTACTTAGCAACCAGATAATCTATTCCTGTAAATCAAATCAATTTTACAATTTTTAAAAAATTAAATTACACTTGGCATTTTTCAATAAATAGGAAAACTAATAGAGATAATCAAAAATGGCAAAGTGGCAAATTTTTCTGAAAACATTGGCATAATCTAATTTTAAAGTGGCATCATCTCAATTTAAAGATTCAAATTATCTAAACAGTGGCTTTAATTTTAATTTAAAAAATGGCAATAGTAATTTTCAATTCAAAAACTAATAAATTTTAAAATGGCAAATATTAGTTTAATTTTAATTTAATGGCATATTTTTAATTTCAATTTTAATGGCAAATAATTTTTCAATTTTTAATTTTTCAGAGGCAAAATAATTTTTATTATGGCATATTTTTAAATTTTAAATAGATAAATGGCATAGAGGCAACAATTTAAAAAAAATATAAAACTCGCAAAGAGGCGAATTAATGTGGTCTTTTTCTTCACCACTTTTGTATAGAATCAAATCATTTAGAAGTTTTTGAAATAAGTTTTTAAAAATCTAACTACCTATCCCGCGCGCATCCCCTTGCAAGGTATTAGAAGAAAAAATAATATTGGTTAATCAAAATGTTAATTTTTTACTTTATTCTCGAGTTCAATTTTTCGCAGTGTATTGAACAATGACAGAATAAATGTATCAAATTTTACTAAAGATAACCAAATTATTTAAAACTAAATGATAGATTTTATACATCATAATTTTCAAAATATTATAGACTAAACAGTCTTGATTTGTCAAAATTAATTTATACCACCTCTTAATTCGGTTACCTCTTAAAACCGTAGTCTTATTCCCTTAGGTATTAGAAGACAGATAGACAGGCATCAACTTTCGAAATTTCAAATAAAATAATTGGCAAGGCAAAAAAGAAAAAGAAAGATTTAAAAGAAAGAATAAGATACAAAAAAGATAAAAGGAATTAAAAAGAATAAAGAAAAAAATAAAAAGAAAGAGATAAGAAAGATAAAAAGATTAAGAAAAGAAAAAGAATCATAAGAAAGAATGATAGATTAATAGAGAGATAAATCAAGAAAGAGAAAGAAACAAAGAGAAACAAATAATAGCAATAACAAAGCTTAAATAATATACTAATTATCCTTAACGGATATTAATTAATTCTTATTACTAAGGGGAGTTATGCTGCTTTTTTTTTTGATAGATTTATTAATTATTTTTTGTTAATTTATTTTGAATATTCAATTCATTTTTAAGCATAAAAAATACTTTACATTACTTTAGAGAGAATTTTAATTGATTTTTCGAAATTTTTCTTTGAATGGATTTATTTGAATTATTTACTATCTAAAAATTAAAGATCCTTCTTATTTATTTTTTTTTACTTTTTATTTTTTGATACAGAAGCAGGTTTTTTCAATAGGATATAATTTTATTAGTATTAATAAGTAATTAAATAATTCTAATAGCTTTAGATATATTTAATTATTCATTATTTCTGAAAAAATTAATAAAATCTATCTATTTAGTTTTTGTGGGCTAAAATTTGTTAAAAAAGCTAACATTTAAGTGAATGAATTTATATGCCTATTACTTGTCTCTATATATTTGATTTTTATCTAGAAAGAAATTATAATTTAAAGAATTCCTATAAATCTAATCATAAACTTAATCTAGCTAGCTGTTTATCAGAAGGATTAATAAACTCAATAAAAATCAATTTTATTTAGCATAAAAAATGTCTACAGTTGATAATCCCAACCCTTAAATTCATCAAATTAAGCAAACAATTTCTGAAGTTTAAAGAAAGAAAAGAGAAGTGTTGGAGATGAATGATGATTTAGAAGATGAAATAGATTAGCATGAAATATATGAAATGATCAGACATATAGATGATCCTGAACATCCACTAACATTAGAATAATTAAATGTTCTTTAACCTGAAAATATCCAATTAAATATTCATAACAAATTAGTGACAGTATTATTTACTCCAACTATCCCTCATTGCAGTTTGGCTCAAATTATTGGATTAATGATCAAAGTAAAATTAATCAGATCTCTTCCTCGTGATTTTAAAGTAGATGTCTATATTACTCCTGGTACTCATGCACAAGAGCATTCAGTAAATAAATAAATTAATGATAAAGAAAGAGTTATGGCAGCTATTGAAAACCCTTCTATTCTTAGAGTAGTTAATAAAGGAATTTAAAAATCTGATAGGTTATATGACTGTTGTTGATTTTGAAGAATAATTAAACCTCATATTTATTTTATATATTAATAAACAAACAATCGGCTAAATATCGCTAAATAAGAAAACATAATTATTAAATACAGCTAAAACAAAATCTAAATTTACTTTGTATACAAATTCATTATCATTTATATATTTTGTTAGTTATGAATTATTTAGTTAGTTTGTGAGAGTGAGCAAAATAGCTACTTTTAATAATACTAGAAATAATTTATTCTTTTTAAACTAGTAAGTAGTAGACTCTTTAATTTAAATTATTATTATTTTTAAGAGTAAAATTAAAAACAATCAATAAAAAATATTTGTTTTTATTCCTGATTGTAAAGATTACATTTCATCTTTAAATTATCATCCTATTAATTAATTACTTTAAAATCTGTGAAACTTTATATATTACTTTTAGCAATTTTAAATATTAAATATTTATATAATTAGCTTAGATTTAGTTTATTAATTTATATTAGACATTTTTATTATTTAACTATCTTTGATTTAAGAGATTTCACATTTGCTGAAGTTGACAATATTAATCATAGTAAACAAGGATAAATATAAACTTGCATTCAAGCATGGACGAGTAATATTAAATTTATTATTATTGTTTTTATTTTGTTGTTGTTGTTGTTATTATTTTATTATTAATAGACATATAAATATTTGCTAGTTTAAATCTTATGATACAAGATTTAATCTTGGAAGGAGGATTGATGAACTAACTAACTAACTCGCTCATTCATCATAAGTAGCTTTGAATGGAGTTTGTTGCATACTGATATCGTCTTCCATTTGAACTGTTTTCTATTATTTGTAAAAAATTAATAAATATTTATGTAAAAGATTAATTTTTAACAATAGATCCAATATAAAAGAATATTTTTATGAACCATATTAATTTGAAATGTAAGAATATAATGATTACAGGCTTCTTTCCTCTGTAGATGACGTAGTGTTAAATAATAAAGATAATATCGAAGAAAATAGAAATAAGACCAAGTAAATATTTGACAGCATTAAGAGCGCCTCCAAATGGATTATCTCCACAGGCAATAGCTGTAATAGCACTTTATAAAACAGACAAAGTACCGCCAGTGATATCACATAATATATTAAAAATATTCCAACCTTCTGTACTCTATCTTTTCATGTTCCAGATAACTTAAATTGTATATTTGAAAATAGTGATGCATAACTTCATATAGCCTAACCAGCTTGCTAAACTAACTTTAGCAGGCCAATCTCCATTTTTATTGAAAACAGTCTAATTTATAAATTTAATTTAATTAGATTATTAACTATTTCTTTTTTTAAATAATTTAATAATTAGTTACTCCATCGAGAGAAGCATACATCAAGGCGAAGATCCACATAACAGCAGTGGCTCCATAACAGAATGGTGTTATTTAATTTTTACCTCTCTAAATTTAAATAAAATTATAAATTAGTGATGCTGTAAAAATGGGTATTTATGAACTTATTCTATTATAGTAATAATTTGATATTTCAATTAAGGTTTTCTTTTATTTAAGAATGAATGCATTTTTGATTTACACTCCATCTGTTGTTAAAAAAAGAAAAATATAAAGAAATTATATTGTTTCTTACAGGGTAATAAAAGCATTGTCCAAGAGCAACACTAGTAAGGGTCAAAGCGTGAAAAGCAAAAACAACATCTTAAATTTCAACATCACCAGTTCCATTTGCTTCAGAGTTACCCCAATAACCAATAATGTTATAAATCGTATAAAAGAAGAAACCACTGAAATTGAATAGGAGATAATCTATTTTACAACCTTCAGCTCTATTTTAAGTAAAAACAATGTTAAATACTTTTCTAAAGTATAGAATAATTCAAAAATATTAAGTATTCGTTATAACAGATTGCCATAAATGTACATTATTATCCTAAATATCTATTATTAATCTAATATACATTGGGAGCTTAATGTATTAATCCTATTAATTATTTACCTCTGCTGCTTATAGTTTTCCCATACTTAGCCATAAAAAGAAATTGACCAAGCAGAGAAATATGCCCAACCAATAATATCAGTAATAACTTCTACTCCAGTTCCTCCACACATCTTTATTTATTATTTTTCTACTTATTAGCCTTATTATAGGTTTTCAAATAGATATTTAATCAATGCAATACTTATTATAAAAATTATAAGTTTTTTGGAATTGCGGACTCTTTAAATTATTTAATTAAGGTAATAATTTTTCACTGTAAGAAAAAAAGAGATGTGATATAAATTAAATCTTTTCAATAATTTATCTAATAATAAGAGGATTCATTCCTTTGGTTGAGTATAATAATTTGTTGGCATAAAGAGAAAAGGACTGATAATTTTTTACTTAGATGATAAGGTTATGATAATAAAAGAATTTCTGTATTTTAAAAATTAACCTATAACTCAATGTGATTATTCACTCTTATATTCCTTCTTAATAAGTAAGTAAGTAAGTTAAATTTAGTATATCAGATATTTTTGGATTAAATTCCTTCCTACTAATAGATTACTCCTTATTTGCTTCTATAAATTTACTATTTTAAATCTTACAAGACAAATTCATTTATTAGACAAAATTATTTGCAAAAAAATTTTTTATTCGTGATTTCCTATTGTTGTTTAAGTAAATTAAAAAAGTCTAAAATTACAAATAATTTTTGAATAAACTTTTTTTATTCTTTAGACTGAGTAATTAAGAAGTTCATAAAAAAAAAATACTTAATATTTCATACTTTTCTAATTTATTATTTATTTCTTCTTAAATAGTTTCTGAAGGATTCTTTTATTAATCTTTAATCTCTAAAAAGAAAAGTTAAATATTATTTCTCTCTTAAATGAATAATATAAAAATAGTAAAATAATTGTAAATATACATAAGCTACCATATTAAAATATATGTATTTCAAATAACAAAAGAATATCTTAATGTTTGAATTTATTTATTATATTATATTATATTATATAAATATTTGAGTTTAGAGAATAATTTATATTGAGTTATATAAATTCTCTTTTAAAGAAATTTATGTTTCCATTCATTTTAAATGAAGCAGAAGAATAGTAAATATAATTATCCAAATATTTTCATTCAATTTTATATAATAAAATGATTAAATCAGAATAAATCTAATTACTTTCTTAACAATATTAGTTCATAAAAATGTTACTAATTAAAAATAGTTAAATATAGATGTTTAATTGATTAAATTAGTTTCTTTCTTTGTTTGTTTCTTTGTTATAAAATAGCTTAATTAGTATACAAAAAAATCAATTTAAAATTTATAATTATTATTTATTTTTTTGAAAATAATTTATTTTTTAAATTTTTAGATGAGAATTCTTTTTAAGATGAGCAAAGGGCATAGAATATAAATAACTATATAAGAATTTTTTAATTAATCATATTAATTATCTTCCAAGTTAAGCTGATTAAATCTTAATGAGATCCCATTTGGATTTTAAAAAAATACTTGATAAGGCAAATTGTTTTACATAAATAGAGAAAGTAAAATTAATGAAATCTTATAATTTAATAATTCAAATTAATCTGATTTATTAAGCTATCAAAATTCATTCCAATATGAATTATTTTATTTTATCATCAAGATTATTTTAGCTATTAGCTAATTCCTAATTTGTGGGACTTTTAAAATTTTAGAATAATAAAATGTTTAAAATTCTTATTAGAAATTAGTGGTAAGTAAGTAGTTAAATACTAACTTTTAATAGTGGTTTTAAAATAAAATTTGAGTAAAGAATGAAAGATAAACATTTTTATCAGCACCCTATTCACAAGATTTAATATCTTAATCAGGGAGTAATAATTATTAGGGAATTGCATATTATGTAAAATTAATTCTGATAGATATCAGGTAGTAAGTATGTGAGTATGTTTGCTAGTTTATTTGTATAAATTAAATTAAATTGAGTGATAGAAATAATGTTAGAATATTTTATATTTATGAAAATTATATCATTCTCATTCAACCATAATTAATTTATTAAAAAAAGAGTGCTTAAAATATAATAACCCTATTTAAAATCAAGATGAATACTTCAGATTTGAAAAATGAACAAATATTATCATAGTTGAAAAAATCCAGACTATCAGAGTCTTATTTTGTTTAAAAGAGGGGGAGCTAAGAGCTAGATACTATATATTGCGCTGTTCATATGGGTAAAAAATTATTCAATTTAAGACTTGTATTAATCAATGCAATACATTGTCATTTTTTGATAACTTTACCATCATCTATAAAGCTATTTAAATATAACTTAATTTACATAAAAATAGAAAATGTCCCAATAGATGAGACTGTAAAATTGCAATGCTAGCATATATTCTGTAGGGAGTGTTTAATAGCCTAATTTGAAAATAGCATTAATGAAGGTTAAGTCAACGAATAGCATTTAAAGTGTCCTTAAGAAGATTGTAACTCTCCAATTCCTTATTTTATGTTGAAGAATCTTTTGTCTACTAAATACTTCGAAAAATATGAAAAATTAATGTTTGCAACTTATGAAACTGCTCTAAATTCAAATGAAGTAGGTATTTCTTGCCCATAGAAGGATTGTAATGCAAGGTTTTCTATTTGGGAAGGTGCTTTCTACACAAAATGTCCATTATGTACTTATGAATTCTGTACTAAATGCAAATATTCAAAACATATAGGGATTTCTTGCGAATAATATTAAGAAGAAAATATATAGTCTAAAGAAGATTTAGAATTTCTCTAAATGATGAAATAAAATAAGTGGAAGTAATGTCCAGTTTGCAAAACTGTAGTTGTCAAAGAAAAGTGGTGCAACTTCCTAAGGTAAATAGACTTATAATTACTCATTTTTAAATTATTACTCATATGCCTTACTTCAAATACTAAATTTCAAAAAGATGAAATATCCTTCCTATCTATTTTATCAAAATTACTTTTATTATTAAACAGATAAATTTAATATGAACCAGTTATTTAAACCTAAGAATTTACTTTAATAAATTTATTCTCAACTTAAAGAATTTTCTATGAAAAAAACTATTTATTAATAGAAATTAAATTGAGTATTTAAATTAGAATTAGAAGTTATAATACAACTCTTAACCATATTAGAATTTACTATTAAATTTATTGAATTTTACAATATACTTTTAAAAAATAGGTGTTCTTCTAGTATTTGTTAGAAAAAGACCAGCTTTTGTTATTTATGCTGTGATATATTGGCAGAAGATGATCACTACACTCATTTCATTGATAAAAATCCTTATAAAGATAACTGTGTAACTCTTTAATTTAAAAATTAGCTTGAAAATATACCTGATACCAATCCAAATGAGGAATTGATAAAGAACTTGGAATGTCCAGGATGTTAAACAAAGGATAGGACAATGTGCGAAGCAATTAGCAATTTTAATTATTAAATATGTTATTGTTAATAACCTAAATGCAAATAATTCTATTGTTTCAATTGTAGTAAAAAATTTAAAGATGGAGATAGGGCAGGAGATCACTTCTTATCTAATTCTTGTAAAGGAAGTGGATTAAATATCATTAACTGTGCAATATTTTGAATATTAGAGTTTAATATTCAGTTTAAATTTTCATAACTAATTATATAAATAAAATAATGGATGGTATAAAATAAATAAATTATCATAAATCCTAACTAACTTACTAACTAACAAATCTTTTAATTCTTCATATACTTTATTTTTCTTTTTATATTAGTATTATTATATATTTCATATCTAATCAAATCTTAATTTTCATAAATTATTCTAATTTATCCTTCTTTATATTCTAAGTTGCTCATAAGAACTATATTCTAAAATTTTAAATGTTAATTAAAATAATACATAATATATCAGTTTAAAGCTAAATAAATCTAATTACTTATCAGTGATATCTATCTATTAATTCATTCTTTAAATTTATAAGAAATAAAAATTTTGGTCCATACTAATTTTTAGACTAATTTTTTTAAAAATATTTCTAATAAGGAGATTGAACTATATTTAAACAAGTGTTAAATACATATTACTTTTTCCTCATTTCTCAACTTTTGGAATAAAATAATCGAATAGAAGTTTTGAATTATTTGAAGCTGCTATTTAATGAAAAGTGATGAGATTAAATACTTATTAAATTTAAATAATTTTATGGATAAAATATAAATAATTTAGATTTTTTATTAATAGGATATTATTATTTAATGCAGAAAGAAGTTAAATCTCTTTTCAATTTTTCAATTATACATACTATTATACTACTTTTTTTCCTACATAATATCGATTAATATAATGAATGATCTCACTCTATAACTTTTAAGGGATCTAAAATATAATGAGAAGCTCTCTATTTGATTTTATGGTATTCAACATATATTTTTTAATTAAAATATTTAAATATTAATTTCTTAATTAGGATATAGTTAATCTAAATAGACTAATAAATTTAACTCAAAGTATATAGAATAAATAATAAATTGTCTATATTAGTTTTTAATACTGACAATTTGAAAATAATTAAGCGTCTCCTTCAAAATATCAACAGAAACAAAGATTCTATAAAAGGCACTAAGAGCCAGATTATATTATTTAGATTATCAAAAAAATTATATCAGAAATAATTAAATATAGAAACATTATTGCTTCCATTTATGGGAAATAATCAAACTTCAATTTAAGATAAACATTAGAAATCAAATTCAACTCAGAAAATTCAATCTTAGTAAATAAAAGATTAACAAATTTAGGACATTAAAAAATAAAGTCAACCTAAATCTATTTAAGATATCAAAATGGATAAAGAACTACATTAGAAATTTTTTGATAAGCAGCAATCTCACTCAATGTTGGGCATTTCATTAGTAATAGCAAGAAATAATTAAGGAAAATTCTTAGCTGTAAAGGAAAATTACAACCAAGGTTGGTGGATTCCTGGAGGTTTAGTTGACCCTCCTGAGGATTTTGTAACGGCAGCTATTAGAGAAACTAAAGAAGAAGCAAGTATTGATATAGAAATAAAAGGAATATTGAGAATAGAGTAAAATTTTAGTAAAAGTGCTCGTTACAAAGTTGTGTTCTATGGAGAACCTAAAGATTAAAAGTAAATTCCTAAATAAATTCCTGATTCTGAAACTCAAGAAGCTAGATGGGTCACTTTAGCAGAATTAGAGGAATTGGGTAAATAACCTCCTTATTTACGAGGAAAGGAGCTTATTCATTTTGGTACCTACCTTGAAAAAGGGGGACCTATTTATCCTTTAGATATTATAGAGACTATCAATGTAAAAAACTTTGTTTATAAGCCTCTATTGAATGTTTAATAGAATAATTAGAATTCTTTAGTAGAAGTTTAAAATAGATAATAAAATTAAAATAAATAATAAAATAATCATTAATAATCAACTTAGAATTAAAAGATACCTTTCAATATAAGTATGAAAAGCGCTCCTTAAAATGAAATGATAGGACTTTCTCTCATTATAGTAAGAAATAAAGAAAATAAATTCTTAGCAGTAAAAGAAGCAAGAGATAGAGGATGGTGGTTACCTGGTGGTAAAGTTGATCCTCCAGAGGATTTCATAACAGCAGGAGTAAGAGAAGCAAAAGAAGAAGCAGGGATAGATATATAAATTAAAGGTATTCTTAGAATAGAGTAAGATTACAGAAAAGGGTTCTTCAGATATAAAGTAGTTTTCTATGCTGAACCTATTGATTAAAACTAAAAACCTAAATCAGTTGCTGATAGTGAAAGTGAAGAAGCTAGGTGGGTTACATTAAAGGAATTAAAGGCATTAGGAGATAAACCTCCTTACTTGAGGGGAGAGGAATTGCTAGAATTTGGATAATACTTAGAAAATGGTGGTCCTTACTATCCTCTTGATATAATAAGTACTCTAAAGATTAATTGATTTTGTAGATATATATTTTAATTCGTCAGTTAGTGGATTAACCATACATATTAAATTAATTTTATATTTTATTATTAAGCAATAGATTAAAAAATTATATCAATTTAATAACAATTTTCAGCAATTCTTTTAATTTTTCTGGTCATTTTAAAAAAAGTAAATCTGATTGCTTTTTGAAGAGGATAGATTCAAAATATTTTTACATAAGTTTTTCTTGAATTGTATTCTATTATGTTTGTTTATATTGCAAAGATGCTTAGCTTATTAAAAAATTATTTTCAAAATAAATCAATTAGATTTAGATTTAATTAGATTTCAGAATAAGTAATAAAAAATACTTTTAATAAACAAATTATTATGATATTATGAGATTCAATTAAGGAATTATGAGCTAGCTTTATTAGTCGATCCAATCAGAAGATATCTGAAGGATTTACTTATAAAACATCATTCAAAAAAAGAAGCGCTCAAATTTGTTCTTATTGATGAAAACAAAAATTTATAGATATATAGGAGATATTTTACCAGTTTGTGAACAAAAATTTAGTGGAGTTAACTAATAATTTAATTATTAATCTTTCCAGTTGGAGTTAAGACAAAAAAATTACAATTAGAAACAATTAAGATTAAGTAATAAAGATAAAAAAGGCAAGTTGAAGTGAGAAAGATTCCTAAAAAGTAAAGAATTATATATGAGTGGTTAATAGCAGATAGTTGAAGTTTATTAGAAAAAAATAAAGCCAGATCAGTCTGGCGGTAGGAATAAAGGTAAGTCCAAGAATAACAACAAGTAAAATGATCATAATTAGGACAAAAACGGTTAATAAAGCTTTAGTAAGTAGCAAATCCTAGATACTTTTCATTAATAGGAGAAATTAAGTCTAGAAAAACAAGAAAAAAAATTATAAGCTGATTATGGATATAGTGTTGAAGAGGAAAAATAGGATTTTGAGGTTAAAATCAAGTAGATTCAAGATATTCTAGGGGATTAAATTGGTAAAAAATAAATTAAGAATGCACTAAGAGCTAATTGCATGAACTTAGAGAATACAATTGATTAGCTCATAAAGGGTGATGAAAAATAAGTTGTCCCAAGTAATCTGACTAACAGTGGAGGTAATAGGTTGGTAATGTCTTCAACTAACAGTAACAGTTCTGATAGCTATTTAAGCTTGAAGTAGGTTGATTCTGAAGAAAAAGAAGCAAAATTAAGACTGAGCTAAAAATCAAGTGAGAAGGATAGCCCAATAAAGCTAAAGTAGTACTAATAAGCGATTAATAGCATAAAAAATATTAATAACAATTTAAGGGAAGAGTTAATTATAGAAGCGTTAGAAATGCATTAAGGAGATGTGAATGAAACCCTTATTTATCTATTAAATGATGAAAATGTTAAGTCTTTGGAAGTTTGTTTATAGGAGCACAATTAGGATTTAAGATAGGTTGATCTTCATTTAGATGAAATTGTAGAGAATATTATTGAAGAAGAGGAGTAAAATGAATTTAATTTGATGATGGAAATTCAAAATAATGATGATGTAGATGAATATAATGTTGAAGAAGATCTCTACTTGCTTAATATTAAAAAGAGTATGAGTTAAGAAGAACAATAAGACCCTGAAGTATTAAGATTTTTGAAAATCAGTGCGATATTTGCAAAACAGCTTGAAATCCTAAATGATATCAATGAATAGTAATTCTAAATATTCTTTATTATTCAATTAATTAATTTATTAATTCACTCATTGATCTCACACACTTAACTTTAATTTTAATTATTTACTTTATAATCCTACATCTCACATTTTACAAAAAATTAAATAAACTTAATTATTTATTTATTTAGTTTCTGGGGAATTTATTTTAAATAGTTTAATAAAGGTTATATTATCATTGATTGAAACTTATTATATTATTTTAGATTATTTTTAATATATATTTTGTTTTAAAATTATAAAAGAAAAAATAATTTCTCACTTCCTCCTCCTCCTCCACCAAAAGACTTATATCAAAACTAATTGAAGAAGAATGATTCTCAAAATATTCATTTGAAGCTAGAATACTTTAAAGAAGATTATTTAAAACGTAACAAAGATAATGCTAAAAACTAATATATTATGAAGGAATCAGAATTTCCTACAATAATCAAATAAAAGAGTGGACCTAATAGTATACTTAAAGAGTTATAGAAAGGGAATAAATTGGAATATAACCCAAACCAAAATTAATGGGTCAATACTACAGTTTTTTAATATGAAGGTATTTCTTACCTCGGTCAATAATATCTTTAAGATCTTAGCAATAAATTCCCTCATGTAGATAAAGAAACTCTTGTTGATGTCTTTTAATCACTTGATGAGAATTATGAAGCAACTTAACAGTTCTTAATCAGTCAATTTGGGAAATCTAATATCAAATAAGATATTAAAATTATTAGTAATTATTAATTGATTATATAATAATCTAAATATTTAAAATTATATAAATAAAATTAATTTAGGAAAACCTCCACAAAAGGCCAAACATTCTTATTATGATGCAGATAATGAAGAAGATGAGGATTAAGTAATTGAAGAAAAAATAAATAAATATGAAAAGAAATATGGTGCAAAGTCATTCAAGGACGTAAGAAATGAAATAATTAATTCCTATCAATATAATAAAGCCTATTAGTTTGCAGAAAGAAATAGCGATGCTAAAGCTAAATTTAACTTACATAAATATTTCTAAGGAAATTCAATGTCTCTTGAAGACATGAAAGAGTATTCTAAGGCTCTCTTTTTACGTGACGTTAGATCATAGAATCCTATGTGCAAAATTGACCTCCATGGTTTCTATGCAGAGGAAGCCTTAGAAATTTTAAAGGATTAAATTATGTACATGAAAAAGCTAGCTCGTGAGAATAAAACTAGCAATCTTAAAATTATTAATAAATCAATCTAGTTAGAAATTGTCACTGGAAGAGGAAGTCATAGTTTAGGCAAGGTTTCAGTTCTAAAGCCTAAAGTTAGTAAATTCTTAGAAATGGTTGGATATAACTTCAAGAGTGAAGAAGGGAAAATTATTGCTAAGATTCCTTATTGAATTAAGTTTTAGAGAAAAAGAGTAAGTTAGTATATGATACTTACAAGATATTGACTGTGTAATTTCAACAATTAGTTTAATAAAAGTTATAAAATAGCAAATTTCAATAAAATTTCATAAATTATATATTAATTGTATTTATTTTTCTATTCTTTTTCTTGTATCATAGGCTTATTATTACTTATTATTAATTTTCAGGGCTAAAATCTTTTAAATCAACCATTAAATCAAAAAGTATAGTTGTTATTTGAAAAATGATGAAATATATACAATTCTAGGCCATTAAAGCAATAAATGTTCTTCTTTCTTTACAATTAGAATTAAACCAAAAATTGAAGTTGATTTTTAAAAAATTTGATGAATTAATTTACAATATAAAGTTTAATAAAGGAATATAGGTTTAATTATTGATTTAGTTATTTATTTTTTATTTTTGTTAGGCAATCATAATTAATTCTTAGCAGGTTTTATAGGACCACCACCACCCATATCTCTTAATACAACAACTTCATTGGTAGCTCTATTAAATTCCCAACCACCTGTTAAAATAAAAATAAATTATTTTATTTACTTTATTTTTTAAAATATCTATTACCAAAAATTAAGATATGAGGACCAATTGAAGAAGCAGTATGTCCATATCTATTAAGAGGAGGAGTACCTTCAAATTTACCCTTTTCCCATTACATGCTTTCAGTATTTAAAATAAGGAAATAATCTATATCATCTTGAGGAATGAAATTTTATTCACTAATATTTATATTTAATACAATTTATTATTTAATTTATTAATAATGTGAAATATTACCCTCTAGCACCAGAATTTAAAGACCATCCTCCAAAGAAAATAATATCTGGACCTGATATGTTAGAAGTATGTCCATATCTAGGAAGAGGAGGAGTACCACTAACTCTCAAACGAGCCCATATGAAATTATCAGTGTCTAAAATACGTAAATCATTTAAGTAACATTAACGTAGCTGAGTACCCTATCTGAATCCAGCTTGATTTTATTTTTCTTCATCAAAGTGGAAACCACCCTAAATAATCAAGTTATTACCAACTTGAATAGCTGTATGACCTTGTCTTGGAGAAGGAGAAGGGCCTTTTATTAATTATTTTCATCTTCAGTAAATTTAAATTTTATATGATTGTTGAGTTACCTGATTAAGGAGGTTGAGTCCATGCCATAACCTCTAAATCGAGAAGATATAAATCATTGAAGAAATCATTTCCATTCCATCCACCAAATATAAGCATTTTGGAACCTCCAACAAGATTAGCAGAGTGCCCAAAACGTGCAGAAGGAGATCCACTACCTTCTGGACCTTAATACCAAGTAGTAGTAACAGGATCAAGAGCGTGGAGATCTCTATAAACTTTACCTTTTTCACCTTTACCACCAAAAATAATAATTCTTGAACCAGCTAAGATTGCTGAGTGATTATATCTAGGTGCAGGAGGAGTACCACTAATTTTAGGTTTCTATAGATAATTTAATAAAGAAGATAAAAAATACAATAAAAATGCAATAAGGAAATATAATTTATTATTTATTTAATTTATTAATTAATTACATGCCATCTATTAGAGTTAACATCAAGAATATATGTATCATTTAAATAAACATAACCTTTTTATTTACCAGCATAGTAATGACCCTATTATTTATTTATTTATTTATTTTTACATTAATTATTTTATTTCACTAAAAGTAGAAATATTTAATAAAATGATCAGATAATTAACAAAATCCTAAATATTAAATGATTAAGAGATAGAAATTAACTTTAAATTTATGATCTAAATTATTTTATAAAATATTATCTCATTTATACTTATTTCATGCTGCTCTTGTTGCAGCAATCATATCACTTTTTCAATATTAATAAATTCAAATTTATAGAAATTCCTATAGATGAGATACGTGTTTTTGAGTTTAATTGCAAAATTTAATTTACTCCAAATATAACAATGGTAGCACCAGAAAGAGTTGCACTATGACCACCTCTAGGGCAAGGAGGAACACCTTCAATCAAAGGTTAAGCCCATTACCATTTTCTTGGTTCAAATTCTTGGTCATAAAAATTTTTATCTGATTTACTGCCTTATTCTGATTGCGAATTCATTTTTAACTCCTCTTCATATTCTCCTTCTAAATGGAAATTAAAAAAGAAATGGCTTAGAATGATATTTGTAGATTACAACTTAAAATATTCTAAAATAATTACAATTAGCATTTTGATCATATTCTTATTATCCCTAATATTCTTATTAGTTTTACTACTATTGTTGATGAGAATATTCTTCAAATTCTTATTCATCTTCTTGTTCATTATTATCTTCGTTGTAATAAAACTCTTCTTAGTTGCTCATATTTCAATTTATTCCTAATCTATTTATTATATTTCCTTTTTCTATTATTCCTTTTAGAGGTTAGTAATCCCTCCTTTTATTTTGTGGTTGGCTTCCCTGCTGTTTTTTATTTCTTTCTTAAACAAGATTATTGTAAATTGTGTGTTTTACTCAATCTATATGTTACGGTTTTATTTATTAAGAAAATCTCTTAGAAATATTGATCTATATTTAAAAAGAATTTTCAAAAAATTAATTCAATTTGCAATCATTAGTAAAATAATCAATCAAAGAATCAAAGAATTAAATAAATAATACATTAAATTGTAATATTTTCAATGATAGATATTCATGCACCTTTTATATTATTAGTAATTATTTATATCATAATTCATGTAATTTAACTATCCATCTTTCATTTAGTTTTCTTTTCAAAATAGATTAATTAAGTATCTAATAAGATAGGATTTATGAGTAATTTCAAGTCAAATATTGTATTTTTTAATTTATTAAATTATGTCATATAATATAAATAAAATTATGAATCAACATAAAATAAACATTATGGATTTAATCAGAGCTCTCCCTTTTCAACAAGATCTTTAATTCTTTTTACATCAGGTGGAAGAATATTAAAACTTTGAAGAACACTTCTCTTAATTCTCATATATTCCTTATATGTATCAAGATTACCATGATGCTTTTCGAAATCTTCCCAAACCTTTTAATAATAAAGTCAATTAAATAATAGTTAACAATAAAGAATTTTATTAATTACTGTCCATAATCTGAGAACATCACCACGGGGATCAGCAAATTAACTTATATGTACATATATAGCTCTGGCTCTATCGATTTCACCAAACTTTCTCTCAAGTGATGCAAAACGCATACCCATTTATACCATTTAATCTCCTTCAAAGTTAGAAATAGCATTCTATTAAGTGTTTTTAAAATAAAATTTTACAAAATAAAAAAAAAATATATATTATTACTTCAAAAATGGGACGAGTTTTAGTAACACCTAAATGTTCAGCAACCTTTGCAATATATAAATTATAAGCATCTAATCTATCACTTTCTTGTACATTTGCAACCATTCTATCATAGATTTCAAACATATGATTCAACAAGCCATACTTTTCTTCATAATCAGCATACATAAAGTAGAATACTTTTGATTTCTATTGTTTAAAAATTTTATAATTATTTCTCTTTGTTAAGCAAATTTAGTTATTGTGTATTTATTTATATTACCTTTTTAGGAACTATAGATAGTACTTTTTCGAAGAGACCTCTAGCTCTTTCTAATTTTTCTCCCTCATATCTGTCAATGAATTTAGTTAAGTATGTTAACCATATTTCATACAAACTAGGGAATGTAAAGATTTAGATACCTGCTTCATAAACTTTAAATGAATCTTCATAATAGTGATTATCTTCAAGCAATTAAGCATAATTTAATAATACAAAAGGCGTGATGACCTATAAATAGTTTATTTAATTAAATTAAAAATTAGATTATTTTAAATTTTAATTTAACCTTTAAGTCAAGCATTTTCCTGTAGGCAATTCTTTAAGTTTCAAAAGTACCAAAGTTATTTTCTAAATCAATGTATAATTCCCACAAATGAATATTATGGTGAGTTTTTTTATCAATTTCAGGAGTCCTTTTACCAAAGAGAGCTTATTTAACTACCATAATTGCATCTTTATAAAATCCTTTTAATAACAGAGTCTCTACCCAATATTTCCAAATTAAAGTTTATTCATCAGCTGTTTTGAAATCAATTTAAGAAGCATTATAGTAAGTTTGGTTAGCATTAGAAAGGTCATCATACTCAACATAGAACTAAGCAAACTAGTGCCAAATTTCAACCAAGCTTCCATTATCAGCATTTTCTGGTTCAATAGTTTTTATTGCTTCACCAAATGCTTTTTCTAAAGGAATAGGGTCATCTTCTACCCTTTCCCTGAATATATTGATTCTACTTAACCAATCCTTTACACTATTTTTATTTTATCTCAACAAACAATCGTTATGTAGTATTTTTCTTCTATCTAAAAGTTATTCAAGCCTTTCAACTTGAGCATCTAATTCTAATTCATCCTCTTCCTTTTAATATATTTTAAGATTATTTATTATTTAAATTAGTAAAAATACTAATTACTGCCATTTCTTCTTCTTCATTTTCTTACATAGCTAGAACATTTACTAATTCTTCTTCGAGCTTTGTATATGCATTAAAGACTATACCAAAATCTCTTGATGTTTAAATTTTAGTGAGAGCTTCTTCAAAAACTAATCTAGCTTTATTAAAGTCTCCTACTCTTGTATAGTAGTCGGCTAACTTCACCCAAAGATTACCTACCTCATCAGTATATTTGTTTATACCGTCTCTTATCACTGCTTCTTTGTCAACTGATTTCTGTTAATTTGATAAGAATAAATTTAAATTATTACTATAAAATAATATATACAATTTCTTCAGGATGAGCTATAACTAATTAGCATAATTCCATATATATTTCGAATTTAGTTCTTCCTTCCTTACTTGCAAATCTTTCATCTTAAATAATTTCAAAAAGAACTCTTGCAGCTTCATCAAATTCTTCATTGTCCAGAAGATAAAATGCGAATTTCTCCTTATAATCTTCATCGATTTTTAAATAACGGTTAACGACTTCTTTAGTAGTTCTCATGCAACCACACTAAAGAGCCCAATCACAATAAGAATCCCATAATTTTTCTTAGTCTTATACTTTTAAACAAACTAGAGCTTAATTGTATACTTATCTTGTCTTTGTAATTAACCTTTGTTTCTACAAAAACTTAACATACTTTAACCACAAATCTATATCCTTTTAAACAAAAAAAACCTTTATAATTTTCTTCTAATAATTTAGTGTTTTTACGTGAGTTTTGCTCAATTCTGCCATACTATTGATAGCTCTTTCGAAAAGCTCATTAGCCTTTTAAAATCTTGAAGAGATAATGCACTTTTTTTCTAATCTTTCAACTGTTTCATCAAGATAAGCTTCCCATACTTTAAGAGATGGAACATACAATAAGGCTCTTTCAAATAATTCAACTCTTTCCTAATTATTTAAAAAAGAATAAATCCTTTTTTCTTATTTGTTTTAAAATAATAATCACACATCTACTTCTATCAATATTTATTTAAAATAGTATCAGGTGTGTCATTATCATTCTCATTTTTTAACAAACTCCTTTTCATAGGTTTTTTTATAATTTTATTACCTTATATGGACTGAACTTTCTGCTTTGTAAAACAGCCCACCAATTGCTTAATTTATATTTTGCCTCATCATTTCCCTTTTTTTAAGTAGTAGAATATATGAAATTTTTATTGAGAAATAATATATATTTATCTTAATAATGTTTCAATAATATAATACCTTCAACTCATCTGGAGGTATAAATTTTTATCCAAACAAAGGTCCTGAAACCATATCTTATTCCTCTTCTAAATCATCATTTTACTTTTTCTTTCTATGTTACTACGAAAGTTTTTATTCTAAAAAACTAGACATTTTCTACCAATAAATATAAATATAAGTGAATTCTTATTGACAATTAAATTTGTTTGTTTGGAGAAATAAGATTAATAAGCATAATATCACAGTCTAAATGAAAAGATATCTTCAAATAATAAATCAATCAATTAGTTAATTAATTTTATTATTAGATTTACAAATAATAGACACCTTAGTTAATAAAATATAAATATCATTCAATCAGTAAAACAAACTACTTAATCATTTTTTGATTTTTCTTAATAATCAAATAAGAAATAGGTAGATTCAGATAATAATATAATAGGTTAGTATCTCTATAATATTTTAGTTTAATTGCTTTAACTATTTTTAACTCAAATCAACCAATCCATTTCTATTTGTATTAAAAATCATTTCAAAAATATTTATCAAATCCCTTTCCTTAAATTATTTTAATAAGCCACTTAAATATTTTCTTAACTCCTTTTTCCAATTAAAAATCCCTATTTTAGTGTATTTTTGCGTTTAGTAAAAAAACCTTAAATTCTTTGATAAATAGAATTTGTAATTTAGATAACTATGACAAATGGTTACATTTTTTCTTTCTAAATTTTCATATTTTTCTTTTTAGCTAGCTAGCTAGATAGATTGCTCTTTATGTATGAAGACATTATATATATAAATAAATTATAAATAAGTAAGTATATTTATATAAATATACAAAATTGTGAAAACTTAAATAAATTTTGAGTTAAAAATAATTATATATTTTATAATTTGAATCTAAAAGGCTATTAAAATATACATAAAATATGCATTTAAAATGACCTCAATTTTCAAAAAAATAATAAAAATTGAAGATTTGCAACCAATTTTAATCTTATACATTCTTTAAATTATTAGATTAAACTCTTAACTAAATATTAATTTAAAATCAAAATAATCATCAACATTTACAAATCTATTGATAGGAAACCAAAATGAGAAAAGAAGGTATAAATTCGAGAGACGTGCTTGACGAAGAAGGAAATCTTACTTCAGTTACATTAGATGAAAGCTCCTAAGAGAGTATAAATGTATACTAGAATGCAAAAAATAAATAGTAAAAGTTTGTTGAAGAAAAGTAAACAGTGTATAAATGGTTTTGGTTTGATAAGTATTTGATGGCAATAGGTACACTAATATTCGTAATTTCTCCTTTCTACTTTAGTTTGCAAATTTAGCATATCCACAAAGAAGAAAAGAGAATTGAATATGTAAAGGAGGGATTGTTTGGCTTTGAAAGAGATAATTCCGATTTTCAGTGGAGAGCATATAGCGATAATATTGGATTGATGGTAATTGCCATAATTGTATTTTGCTCCCTTTCTCAACTAGTCAAGAATGTATTTTCTTCTACTTATGCCTAACACACATTCTATATTCTTTTTGGATTCCCCTATTTGATTTTTCTTTTCAGAGGTAATATCCTTTTTTGGCTCTTCTTTACAGGAATTAATTTTATACTCATTCAGTACTGCTATAAGTTACCTCAATTCCCATTTATGATCTGGACAATAAACCTCCTCACTATTTATTGTAACGATACATACCATGGTTATAAATTAGTAGATTTCTTTCATTGTTAAGCATTGCAATTCCTACAAGATACTACTTCAGATTAGCTTATCTCTTGGCATTCAGTCTTCAATATGACCATTTTAAGAATGATCTCTTATGGAATGGATAAATATTGGTCCTACAAAGGCAACCGTTTTATATAATTTGAATTGCACATTAAGAAGTGCTAATAATGTTCAACCAAAATTGAATCAAATTACTGCTTAAAATATCGCTATGACTAACCTCATAGCTTATAAGAATTTACTCTCTAGCATTATTATAGCTATCTCGTTTATACACCCCTCTTTATCACTGGTCCTCCTCTTACCTTCAATGCATTTTTGAGTCAAATTAATAACCCAGGATAAATAAGAAAAGATGCTTTTAAATATAGTTTAAGAGCTTTGTTAAGCTTTGTTCTCTTCGAAATTTGGGTTCATTTCGATTACTCCTTTGCTATAACAACAAAAAGTGAAAACTCTTGGCTTTGGGAAAGATTCTCTCCAGCCTTCTTCTTTACTTGCTGTAATATAATTATTGAATATTTTATTTTTACAAAATGATGAAAATTGCGTAATAAGCGATATTAATATTGAATATTTTGCGCTTACTTAAAATCTTATATACATGGCGATTAAATATTAGAAATCTAGATTGTTTTATGAAATTATCTCCCACCACATATGATTCGATATGTAGACAAACAGATTAATCAAATAATTTTCAAAATTTTTGTTAATTAAAAAGAGAGAAATAAAAAGAAATCTAAATTCAAAATAAAAAATTTACTTCTATTAATTACTATTTTTAACATTTTAATAATTTTCAGATATTATTCTGATGGAAATTAATTCAAATGTAATTGAAATTAATCGCAAATATCTTTCTTAGAACAACCTTTAATAATTAAATTTGATAATTAGTTACAGAAAAAATACTGTAGTTGTGGTTTTTAATTAATTCTTAATAACCCTTTCTTTTATTAAAATATCTATAGCTTACTCTAGTTTAGTCTTCATCTGGTTTAAATTTAATACAATCTGGAAAATTGCAAGAGCTTGGGCCCTCTGGGATAACATGGATGTTCCTGAAAATATGAATAGATGTATTTACAATAATTACAATTTCGAAGGCTTCTGGAGATCATGGCATAGAGGTTTCAACTAATGGTTATTGAGATATATCTATTTCCCTTTAGGTGGCTCTAAAACCAAACTTTGGAATATCTGGGTAGTCTTCACTTTCGTTGCTGTATGGCATGACTTGAACTTAAATCTCCTCTTCTGGGCATGGGGTATTTGCATCTGCCTTTTACCTGAAATTGGAGTTAAGAAATATCTTGAAAAACCTAAATTTAAAATCTTCACTTAAGCTTCTTGGTGGAAGTACGCTTGTGCTCTCTGCGCTAGTATTTATATCATTTTCATGTGTTATACTAATCTTATTGGGTTCGGTATGGGGTGGAAGACTATCAACATGTTCCTTTCTAAGAGTTTCTCAACTCTTACTGGATTATTTGAATTCTTATAAGTTGTATTAGTCCTTGCTCTATTTTCTCTCCTTTAGTTTTAAATAAGAGAATATGAAGATGACCCTGAAAAAGGATTTTGACTTCTAAGAGAAATTATTTTATCTTTTGTTTTAGTGTAAATTATTCTATTTTTTATAAAGTAAATAATCTTTAATTATACTATTTTTACTTATTTTGTGCATGAATATTTCTAAATCAATTAATAATACAAGTGAATTAATTAACTACCTAATCATTCTTTCAAAACATTAATTTATTTAATAAAATATTTTAGAAAAATTTTATTTATTTTGATATTAACTTGCTTAAAAATATTTTGTTAAGTATGATCAAAGCAGTTACTAATATAGAATTTTATTCTTAATCATTAATTTTTACTAGATTATAGATTAAATGTGTTTTTAAAATATAATAATAATCTTTTTACATTTCTATTAAAGATATATACCATTTTAATAATATATGGCATTTTAAAATCCAATAGAATTCTAATCAAAATACCTCAAATTATATTTAATCTAAGATGTATTTCAGTTATTCATAAATTTGAGATTTAGATCCACAAATTCCTTGTCAGAAAGCATATCATTAAATTATTTAATTTATTAAGAATAATAATAATTACTTATTAATAACTATCAAAATAATCGAGAATGAATTAAACAGCTATAGAAGAAGTAGTAAAAAAGGATTTTACAATAATTTAATTAGGGTGTATTTTTTCCTATATCGCAGGAGCTCTAAGCTTTTCTCTTTCGATAGCTCTATTTTATCAGGAAGTTAGTTTAATTTACCCTATCGCTATATTAATTACACAGATTCTTGATAAGTTTTATGCAATAATTATCTTTACAAGCAACTCTAATATTCGAAAAGATGTATTTGTATATCTAGAGATATTCTACTTGAGCTTCATAGGATTCAATTCTAAAGCAAATGAAAACATATTGAGAATTATATTGAATAAAAATTATATATTTTTTATTCCTATGTAAGTGCTATTAATTCTATTAATAGGCGAAAACGTTTTAACAGATACTTTAAGTAATTTATCATACACTATTATATTTATGATAACAGTAGCTATGCTTTTGCAACTAAAATACAAATCCAGAGTATAATACTATGAACCTGGTTAATTCATGCTAATCAGTAGTGTCCTTAAAGTTATTCTTCTTACTATACTAATATTATCCTGCTCATGGTAAACAATAATACAATATCTAGTAATTGCATTGATTTTATATCTTTAATAGAATTACATTATTCTACTCTACCTGTCAGGAATGTTTAATATTTATAAAGGAGATAAAATTTATTTATTTATGTGTTCTCTTCTTAGCAGATGTCATGGTTCTTCTGAATTTATCTCTTATAAGCTTTAATATAAATATCATGTTTGTTCTGGAATAACAATCATATTAATTATATTAAAATCTCTAATTCTACTATTTTTTGTGAGCTATGTAGATGAATTTTAAATTTATGCCTGCACACTTATTTTCTAATTAGAAATGATTCAACCTCATATTAATACTCTAGAAAGCTCCAACCCTACAAAGATTATGATTAAAATATTCAATAATAAAAAAGAAATGATACCTTTCCTCTAGTAATATAAAGGAAATGTTGATTTAGTCATAGAAAAATCACTTAATGATAAGAAAAAATTAAATAAAACTTACTAAAATATTGATGATTCTGAATTTGATAATGATGAATTTACAATAGATGATTAACTTCAATTGCTATTTATATTAAATGATTTTTACAAGAATAGGAAGAATTTGTGCATTTAATAATATGGAATTGTAATAGGAGAATATAGTTTTGTTGTAGAAAAATGCGTTAGCTTAGAAGGTCTCTATGAATTTCTATATTATGTAAAATAAATACCAGAGCCTTTCCTATACCCAGCTAACTACCTAGGGGTAGATTTTAAGGATATTTGCGAAAATAGAGCATTAAGAAATTAGACTTTTGTTAAAAATTAATATTTTCAGATTCCATATAATATAAATTTAGAAAACATGAAGAAAATGCTTACTACTTAATCTCTATAAGTTATATCTTACTTTAAGCATCTTAGTTCATATTAAACTTTCAATCCTAATACTATCATCTATGATCTTTATGAATGAATTTATAAAAACTTTCTTTAAAAAGAATTTTAGATAAATTTAAAATAATAAATTCTAAGTATTAAAATTATTTATTTATTTAAAATTGTAAAAAGTAAATTTTTCCTTATTGTATAATCTATGAATAACTTAAATTACTTACACTATTGAAACTTGATTTAATATTGATAAAGACTATTCTTTATTTTTTATAATTTGATTCTAATCCAAATAAAACTGTAGTAAAAAACTTCAAATTTTAATACTTCTTAATAGTAAGTATTCATCCATTATTTCTTAGATTTTCAATTTAAAGATAAAACAGATCATTAAATTAATTAAAAGTATAAGAATTGATATATTCTGATAATAAAATTAGATACTAATCTAGAAGCTAATTACTGATGTAAATTATAATTCATCAAAACTTACATTAATTTAGAATACTTAACAATTATAATTACATTTTTTCAATTTTTAACTGTAATGTTATAAATTAATCTATTAGAGTTTACTTTTTAACTTAATTTTTTCTTAAGAATTCTGAATTATGATTAAAAATAATATCAACAATTTTAATAGAAAGCTATTGAATTATGAGTAAAAACTGATATAATATAATACAAATTATAAAGGAAATGTTTAAAATAAAGAAGTCCCTAAATATAATCCTTGAAAAATCATAAAATCTTCTGAGAATTTATACTCCACTTTTATCCAATATTCATTATTAACCTAAAATTATTCATATATTAGAGAATCTAATTAACTCAGACACTTCTATCCTAAATTTTGACAAAACTTCAATCTTTACCACTAAAACTTAAAAAATTATCCTAAAAACTTAGTGGGATTAAATTAAAAGAATCTACTAAGTATTAAAGACTTAATCACTCTTTTAAAATCTCAATTAATTGAATTAGTCTTCTATTTAAAGTAAATACTATTAAATTCTGATAGGAAAATGGTAAGTTATAAAAGATAATAAGATTGAAGAATAGAAGGTATAACCTTTCAATAAATTATTCAATTCATTAATGATGTTGGATTTTAATATATTAATCCATTTAAATTCTCATTAATAAACATAAAAAGTTTATTTGAATCTTGAAAGAGATTATTTTATTAACAATTAAATATTTATAAGCTCATTCTTATGACTTTTGAGTTTTATAAATATTAATTAAATAAAAAAATAATAAAAAATGATACTAGAAATAATTAAAATTACTTCTCTTTTTGTAGTTGCTATAATTTTATATCAGCTATACTAAACTGGCTTCTTATGGATAAAATACAGAAGTAAATATGGTGACAAGGTTGCTATTAAGTTCTTTCCTATACTAGGATAAGTTTATTATATGAAATCTTCACTAAGAACTTATGGAGATGAATATCATTACTTGAAAATCATTTAATAAGATAATCCATAAATAAAAGGTCTCCTAATTCTTTCTGGTTTATAGAATAATTTCTTTATTTTTGATAATGACTGGATCAGGCTATTCTCACAAGATTCTCATTTATTTACAAAGGGTGATAATGCATTCAATTTCAACTACTTTTTTAATCTTTCTATGTTTTTTTGCCCTTAAAAAATTTGGAAGAGATAGAGATTATTTTTAAATAGTAACTTCCATTTTGATTCACTGAAAAGTAAAGTTGAAATCATAAAAAATTCTACAAAGAGTTTTGGCGAAGAATTACCTTTAAAAAATGATGGTTTCTTGAAAATAAACTTAGCTTCAGAAGTGTAAAAAATAACATCTTAAGTTATTATCCAGTCCTTTTTTGGTTAATCATTTAGAGGAGTTAAGATTCTAAATTAAGATTTTTGCAAAGTTTTAGGAGATATGATAAATGAATCATTTTAGCATTCATTGACATCGCCTTATTTCTTATTAAAAAGATATCTATTAGGAAATGAACTTGCTTCTAGAATATTTTTAACAAAAACTGAAAAGAATATTTTGCTAAAATAGAAAAGTCTTTATGAATATGTGGAGTAAACTATAGATAAATTGATAGAAAAAACTCAATAAAATAGTTCTAATACTTAAGAAGTAACATTAAATAACAGATTTCTTGATTTGTATATTTAAGAATATTTGATACAGTAAAAAAATAAAAATAATGTCTAATACAAGGAAGAAGATGTTGTAACTAAAAAGGAAATGATTCACTAATTCTTTAACTTCTTCTTAGCTGGTATGGATACTACTGCTAATCTTGTGTCTTTAACCATATATGAGCTTGCAAAGAATAAAGAAATCTATAACAGGTTAATGGAAGAAATTGATTAAAATATTCCTTAGTTTGACGACCTTCAGCACAGTGACTTGGCTAAACTGACTTACCTAGATATGGTTCTTAAAGAAACTCTCCGTTTATATCCTCCAACTATATCAATATTCCCTCGTTATAGTAATAAATCATACCAAAAAGAAGATTTGTTTATAGAAAAGAATCTTTATACAATGCATAAAATAATTTAATACATAGGAGAAAGAAGTGTTTTAATAGAAGATCCTTTTAAGTTTAATCCTGATAGATTCAAAAGTGGAAATACTTATAATGCATTTGATTATATCCCTTTCTCAACAGGTCCAAGAAATTGTATCGGTCAGCATTTAGGAATGATACAAGCAAAACTAATAATAACTTATATTCTGAAAAATTTCTGTTTTTAATCTGTTCCTGGATACAGATTAATTCGTACTTAACAATTTATGTATCTTCCGCTTGATTAAGAACTTATATAAATTAAGAAAAAATGAATAATAATAATTTTTGGTTTTACAAAGATGAGTATTCATATATGTGACATTTTTTAATTAAATAGATAGGCCATAAATTTACATAATAATACGAATTGCAGATAATTTATTATTGAATATCTTATTTAATTTTCTTTATGCAGCTCTAAATTACAAAAAATTATTCAATTTTAACAACTATTTATTCATAGTTAGAGCTATTTCAGATAGTAATAAAAGAAGTAACTGTCTTAATTTATGTACTTAAGTTTTTTTGTTTGTCTGTCTGTTTAGAATTATAAGATCAATCAATACTTTTATTTAGGAAACTCATTTTAATTTTTAATACTAACTCCATACGATAAGTAAGATGGCTTTTGAGAAGTGAATGAAAGGACATTTTGTTTGTGAGTTGGAGAGTTTGATACTATTTAATTAGTAGCATCAAATTTGAGAATAACGTGACTCCTTCTTCTCTTCTATTACCAAATTTGTTTCTTTTTTCTATTCTACTTTTAGTAACTCTTTATTGATGTTAAAATCTTATCTATATTATTATGAGGAAAAAATCTCTTAAACAGGTGCATCTTATCAAAATCTTCTAGATAATTTTAATTATCTTAATCATTTTCTTAAGCTTCAAATTACTACTAACTTTATTTGAGGTTATTTTCTTGTTCAGTATTTGTTAATAAATTCTTTGACTTGAAATTGATAGTTTTATCTGAGATTGCAATTTAAGTTGTAGTTGATTTATTTTTCTACAATTGTAATTAATTCAACGAACTTTATCTTAATGAAGGCTTTTTATCTAATGTTTCTGGTGGATTTATTTTATTGCTAGGTTATTTATTTCTTATAGGAATTTCTTCATTTTTTTCCCATTACTCAGCTGCTTATATACTCGTATTTGAATTTGATGATTACCCATCTTAACTTATAGTATTCTATTTTAGTAAAAATAATAACCTTTTCTTAACCTTAGAGTTATGTGATAATTATACTTCAGTATCCAATTCTAAAGTATCTTTAGTTTTTTATTAATCTTTTATGTATTTTAGCAAATTTTTTTATTCTTATTATATTATCCCAACATTTCCACTTTAAGCATCCACACTTTTCTTTTTTCCAAATTAAACTATAAAAGGTAAAGTTGCATCATTTTCTATATTTCTAATAGAATTATTTCTTTTTAGTTCTTATAAATCTTGCTTTTACTGCTAGTATAGCATATTTTCAACTAATTTCTCTGACGTTCTAAGCTCATTACCTATACTATTCTATCCTTAATATATTATTTATTGTAGGTAGGCTAAATTTTTAGCAGAAGATGTCATAGCTTCTAATTCTGAAAGTCTTTATTTATCTATCCTGGGACTGTGATTATTGTTTAAACCTAAATCATCACAATTATTTTGATAAATTAAGTTTTGATCATTTAATAAAGGTGATGATTTAATATGACAATTTTTCTATTGATTCTCTGAAGGGTTATTTTGCTGATCAACTGGTTAAGTTTAATGTTTAGTCACTCTTTTTTTAAATTATTGATCTTTTTCAATAGTAAAGGCACTTGATTAACCTTTATTTATATGTGGTTTTTCAAAAATATACTTGCTTGATTCTTCTTCTTCGTCCTCAGAAGATAAAATACTATCTTAATCGTTTGTTTGAGTTTTCTCTTCATCATCAGAACTCTCTCCATATAAAAGTATAGTTGCACTATTTGCATTTTTACATCTATCTTTAAGAATTTTGCATATGTGTTTATTTTTTTTAGTCAATTATCTTTTTATAAAGTAAATGATGAAAATTATTTTTAAAAATTTAAAAAATGTTAAAATATCTTAAATTAATTAAAATTCAGTATTTGAAGATTAAATATTAGGATATCTTGGTAATTAATTTACATAGATTTAAACAAATTTTTTAGTTTGCTTCTTTTAAATATTTAGGACCTTTCTTAGAATGTAGAGAAATTATTTTAAAGCACAATAAATTATTGATCAAAATGAGTATGAGTTTTATTACATTAAGATGCAATATGACCAAGCTATTTACAACTATAGCATTATAAATATAAACATTTTAAAGATTAATCAAAGATGATTTATTCTTGCATCATTTTTAATCTCTCAAAATCCTCATCACTCGTTTTTAATAGCTCTATAAATTTATCTCTTTTTATGCGATACATTGTCGAAAGATTAACACTTCTAGCAGATGCTTTTCTTGCTAAACCTGAAAAGAACGAAATTTCACCAAATAACTAATTTGTAGATAACTTTTAATATACTTAATTCTATCCCTCTTTTGAAATAATTTTATTTGAGTATATTTCTATAATACCATTTTAAATGAAATAGATGGACTAATCTTCTGTATCTCCTTCTTAAAAAATTATTTCATTTGGAGAAACTAATACTTCATCCATAATAAAGACCATCTTTTTCATTATTTTACTTGAAAAATTTGAGCTAAATAAATAGAATTTTTTGAGAATTTTAGTATTTATTTCTTCTGTTATTTCATTTTTTAACTTTTTAGAAAGTAATTCTATAATCTTATCTTCAGCTTTTTTATCTCTATTTTTAGATTCTTACTCAAGAAAATTTAGATAAAATCTAACTCTTGTTTTTAGAGAGATATCTACATTTTTTCTATTTAAGTATCTTTAAGACAATAAATTTCAATGGAGTTTATTAAATAATATTTATAAATTATACCTTTATATAATTGTAATATTTTCATTCAGCTTCTTAGAGGATTTTTCAATTTCTGATAAAATAAATCCAATATTATTAATTGAATATGCAAATACACAACTGAAAAGTATCATGCTAATCGAAATGAATAAGGCTTCAGTAGGATTTGTTGCAGATATGTCGCCATAACCCACTTTATAATATTTTAAAAATTAGAAATAAAACAAAAATTAAAACCAATTAAATAGTCAACCTGTTGTCATAGTAGTTACAGTCCAATAAATAGAATAAATATATCTATCAAAATATGGGTAGTCAATAATCCCTGCCTTTGATAGCCAAGTGATTTAATACCCTTTTGTTTCTTCATAAATTCCTAAAGAATGCCAAGCAATACTTGCTATAAACATAAAAATTTAAATTATAGGATTAATAAATGGAGTATTTACCGAAATGAGCAACAGAAATGACGTTAAATAATTAAATGAATAACCAAAATATATGCTTTTGACTTTCCTCTAAAGTTATTATACTATTCAATCTTTTTCTTTTTTCATATAATCGATTAACCAAAAGAAAAATCAAGCAATTTTCTATGTAAAGGAATATTCTGTGATCAGGATTATATGAAACTTCTCCATTTCTATACTTTAGTTTAATAAAGATTACAGAAAGACTTATCATATCAGTAAAGAATACACTAGAAGTAAAATATTTTAAAGCAATTTTTGATCTAGTTTATATAATTTAATCTTTTTCAAAGTAGCTAGTATTACAATTCTTAACAACGTCGACTAAAACTAAAGATAATATTAGTTTAAAGTAATTAACCATGTATTCAATAATTATTTGATCTTAAGCAAAGAATACTTAAGTAGAGTAAAGAAACAAAAAGGTATAAGTAAGGACTATTTACAAAATATCCCAAATAATGATAAGAATATCTGTTGGCATAAAAACTTTAACGGGAATTATTTATTCTTTCAAGCAGTGAAATATTTTATCATGTATCTTAAATATCTTAGCAAAAACGATTTAAAATAATGTATTCGATTTCATTTTTGAATTATTTTATTAATGGTTTATATAATAATAACTAAGATCTCCAATTTATTAAATGTCTACTTCATTTAAATCGCAAGCATTTCTTTTAATATATCTTGATTTTAACACTTAAATAAATTGTAGCACTTTCTGCTCCACTCTACTAGCTGTATTCATTTAATTCCTCACAGCTCTCTCAATAATATGTAAACCTTTATCAAAATTGCTTTATTTCTTCTACTATCTTAGAAAATTTATGAATCTATTGCACAATCCTCTACTTTAGCTTTGTTCAGTATATTTCTTAGATAATGACTTTGTATCCTTCAAATTATCTTAAAAAATTGAAAATAATTTAATACCCTATCCCATTGATCGTTCAGATTTTAAAACAGTTTACTATTTTTTTACTTATATTTTACTAATTGCGCTATTGTTAACTTCAATCTACTAGTGAGTTTAAGATTAACTTGAATCATCAGAGGAATCACTGTTTTTATTAAATTAGATTGGTAAAAGTTGAGTTTGGACAACTGTTTAGGTTTTAGGAGTTAAAATACCATCATTAAATGAGGAGATCATGTTATTTGACATAATTTATTTAGGAGATTGACTATCTAAATTTAACAAAATATCTTGCTTATGCTCATAAAATTAATTCTAATCAAATTATTTCTAGTAGGGTTTGTTAGCTAATATGGTTTAGTCATAGGAAATTTTTGAGCTAACTTATTTAATTATCTTTTCTGATTACTAATATGAAGATTGATTATTATAAGCATGAGCATCAAATGAGCTTAGCTCATGGTCAAGAATTTTAAAGGATGAAGGATCATTATCATTATCACCGTTTAAAGTATATCCTAGTTATGAAGAGGCCTTTAATTTATCATGCATATTTTACATTTTTACTCTTAAATCATTCTACCCAAAATCTAAGACCATACTATTAATAAAATGCTAATTTCTTGATATCGAAGGAGATTATTATTAAGAAATAGAATTTTTTTTTATAAGCTCATTATTTATTTTTATTATATCAGACTTCATTTTCCTTTTACTTTGTTTTTGGCAGTAAAATTATTTATGAAAAAGTGATTTTTATTATTTAATTTTATTAATCTTCAAAAAAATTTCTGATAATTAAAAAACAGAACATTATTTCAAGTTTAGAAGTTTAGGAGTTTCTTTCATTTTTCATAAAAAACTAATGTTATTGAACTCTAAAAAGTTAAATTTTAGTTAAAAATAAATAAAAAAAGGAATTGTAATATAATTTTCAAACAAACAGAGATTTGAAGTTAAATAGATCAGTCAGCCAGTCAGTCAGTCAGTCAATCAATCTATCTATCTATCTTAGCCTTGCCAATAGTTTATCAAAAGAAAAAATTTCTATAATATCATTTTTTAGATTTTTTTCAAAATTATGAGAAATAAATTTCTCAAAATATTCTTGGAAATATAAAATTAGATTTTATCAATAAATTTGTGCTTTTAATAAAATTAATCAATTATTATTTCCATCAAAGAAAATTTGTGTTTAGCATTATGGTAGTTTTGAGTTAGGATTAATTAAAATTTTATTTTTTAAACTAAAATAAAGTGGCCATAAGCTATAGTAAGAGATAAAATAGAAAATAAAAAAATTATTTAAATAATATAAATGGATACATTTCTATTCAAAATTTATTTCAACCACTTTGTTTCATTTTTCATTTTAGTTTGATGCAAGATAGATTTAAATTATATATTTCTATTAATCGTTTGAAATTGGTTAATTTGTTAATTATTTTAAATTATTTATAATGAATGATTCATAATGTAAAATAGTTAAAGGGTTAAAAAATTTAATTTTCATTTTTATTTAAGGTTTCAATTTTTAAAATAATAATTAGTTAGTAAAATGGAAGTTTATTATTAATTAGAAAATGAAATAAATTAAAGAATATAAAAATTTAAAATGATTTTAAGAATTAAATTTAAAAATTAAATATGAACAATATTTTCAATAAATAAAACTTTTCTTCAATTTAAAGCCTTTGGAAACATATTATTATTCCGAATACTGACTCCATAAGAAAGGTAAGTAGGTTTGTAACAGATTTGTTCATCTAGCATAGATTTGGCATTAGAAGTAAGTGATACAATTTAATTTGAGGTCATATCGAATTTAAGCATTACATTGCTACGCCTTCTCTTATTAAATGTCATTTTTTTCTGTTTCTTTAATTTAATTTGTAGATTTTTAATATTTTTTAACACTTTATCGAAATTATTATGAGGGAAGAATTTTTTAAAAATCTTCAATTTATCAAATATATCTAGACAAGTTACTTAGACTTTCTCAAATTCAGACTACTATTTTGTTTATTAAATTTATTAATTTAATCTATTAATTACTTCTTATTCTTATTCTGGAACGAATTATCTCGTCTTTAACATCATCAGCCTCTCAGGTATAGATCCTGTCTAAGCTTTCCCAGATTAAAGATTACTATTTTATTATTAGAATTAAACAGAAGATACCTGTTTTAGAGAACTTAACTTTTTCTTCATTCCTTCAACTGGACCAATTTATTTGCTACTTAATTATTTATTATGGATCATAATATCATCATTCTTCTCAGATTTCTCATAAACTGACATGTTATTAAATGATTACATAGATAATCCATCTACTGTAGTTGTATTTTAGATTGGAACAAATGAATGCCTTTTCACTTATTTTTAAGGATATGCTGATTAACCCTCACTTTCTATTTCAGGAATTTCTTTAGATCTTTTAAATTAATTATTACTCATTTAAAAGTAATTCCTCTAGTCTTTTTAGCTTGCACCCTAGATACTAACAGTGTTAATGTTTAAATCCAGATTCTTTTTACTTCCGAACTAATTATTTTATGAAGATACTACATCAACATCTATACTCTAGAGAGACTAATGTTTGTTCATTAATTCCTAAATGAATGTTTTTGAAAAGTAAGGTTCATCTCCTTAATTTTATTACCCTATCCCATTTTACTTTTTAGTATCATTTTAATTAAAATTAGATTCAGGGAAAAACATTTATTATAAAGCAGAAAGTTGCTTAGCAGATGTAGGGATGGTTATAGCTTCTAATTATGATAATCTCTATTTTTCAACTTTACACGGAATATTATTTAATATTAAATCATCATAAGCGCTGTTATTTTGATATTATGTAGCATTATCGTATAAATTAGTTTATGATTTTATATGATGAGTTTTTGAAAACACATCTAAAGCCAAATCTTATTCTATTGTAGAAGATTAAGGCTTAGTAGCTACAGTTTTTTACATAACATTATCTTAACTCTTTAATGGAACATTTAAAGATTGGACTTTCGACATAGTTGTTTTGTCTAATTAAGATCTACTTGATTCTTCTATTGATGATAAACTCATTTATTATTCATCTTCATCATAATTTTAAGTTGCACCATCATCATCAGAATCCTCAAATCCAAATAATATTTAAGTTTAGGTGTTCACATTATTTCTGCAATTCTCCTTTAGTTTATTGCAAATTCTTTTATTCTCTTTAAGGAGTAATCTTTTTTAAATAATGAATGCTAAATAGAAACCAAAAAATATAAAAGTAATTACATAGAATGAGAATTTGGGACTCTTTTTTTTCTTTCATAATCTTTTTTTCTGTCTTAAAATTTAGAATAGGTATTTTTAAGAACTATAAACTATTTATCAAAATATTTATGGGTTTTAGGGCAAGTAGATGCCAAATGTCCTAATTATTGGCAAGAATAGCACTAAAGATACAAACATTTTAAATTTGAGTGAAAAAGGATTTATTCTTGCATCATTTTCAGTCTCTCAAAATCCTCTTCATTTGATTAAACAATCTCTATAAATTTATCTCTTTAAATTCTATACATTGTGGAAAGATTAACACTCCTGGCTGAAGCTTTCCTAGCAAGACCAGAAAAGAAAGAAATCTCTCCAAATAATTGATTAGTTGATAACCTCTAATATACTATATTATTACCATCTTTTTTAGTAATTTTGTTTGAGTATATCTCAATAATTCCATTCTGTATGAAGTAAATTGATTAATCTTCAGTATCATCTTCTTAAAATATTATTTCATTTGGAGAAACCAACACCTCCTCCATGATAAATACTATTTTTCTCATTATGTTACTAGAAAAATTAGAACTGAATAAGTGAAATTTATTCAAAATTCTAGTGTTTATCTATTCTGTTAGCTCATTCCTTAATTTATTGGAAAGAATAGAAATTATTTTATCTTCAGATTTTTTATCTCTATTTTTAGATTCTTATTCTAAAAAATTCAGATAGTGTCTGACTCTACTTTTCAAAGAAATATCCACATTTTTTCTATTGAGGTATCTTTATTTTTTGTAATAAAATATTAATTTAATGAAAACAACCTTTTAGTAAAAAATGTAAAATAATAAAAACACCTTTGAATAGTAGAAAGATTATCATTAAGCTTCTTAGAGGACTTTTCAATTTCTTAGAGGATAAAACCAATATTATTAATAGAATAAGCAAATACACAACTAAAAAGAATCATCATAATGGAAATAAATAGAGCTTCTGTAGAATTTGTGGCTGAAATATCACCATACCCAACTATTTTTAAAGCAGACATTGAAAAAAAAAGATTAAATGAAAAAAAATAAATCAGTTTAAATTTTAAATTATTTTGTCAATACAAAAAAAGAGAGAAGATTATAAAATTAATTATTATTTATCTTCTTAATTTGATTAGCTAGTTTTATTTTACCAGTAGTCATGGTAGTTACTGTCCAGTAAATAGAGTAGATATACTTTTCATAGTATTCATATTCTAAGATACCTGCTTTAGAAAGCCAAGTAATTTAATATCCCTTCCTTTCTTCATATATCCCGAGCATGTACCAAGCTATACTGGTAAAGTGAGCAACAGAAATAACATTAAAGAGCTAAATATATAATCTGAAGAAATGTTTCTAGTTTTCTTCTAATGTTATGATATTATCAAATCTTCTCCTTTTTTCATTTAACCTGTTACCTAATAGAAATATCAAGCAGTTCTAAAAATATATCATAAAATCATGATCAGGGTTATGAGAAACTTCTCCATCTTTGTACTTAAGTTTAAAAAATATGGCTGTAAGGCTTATAATATCTGTAAAAAATATATGAGAAGTTAAATACTAAACGGCAATTTTAGTTCTACTTTAGACTATTTAGTCCTTTTCAAAGTAACTAGTATTAAATTTGATTAGAATATCAAATACAACTAAACCTAAGATCAACTTGAAATATTATACCATATAGTCCTAACTAAACTCATTCTAATCAAAGAAAACTTGGATTGAGTAAAGAACTAAGAATATATAAGTAAATATTATCTAAATTACATCCCATAGCACAATCAGTAAATCAGTTGGCATGAAGAGGTTAAGTGGTATTATGTCACTTAAATTAGTGTAAACTTTTTCTATTAAATGGATAAACTTTGTTCTTACATTTTTAAAGATAGAAAATTACTGCTACTGCAATCTATTCTACTAATCGGGATAATAGTAAGAGGTAATATCTCCTATTAAGTTTACATCTTCTTATTTTAGTTAATTAATATGCCTCTTATTATATCTAGATTTCAGTAACTAAATAAATTATTTCGATTTCTATAAATATCTTGTTGCGTAGTCCCTCTAATGCTTTAGTATGTTATCTAAAATCTATATTCCTTTATCAAAGTTATTTAATTCTTTCTTCAGCCTTAATAACTTTAATAATTTATTGCATATCTTGAAGAAAAGACTTTAATTATTCAGAATACTTGAATTTGATACCCCTAATTTTGCATTTTTTGTTACAGAAACTAACTTACCTCGTATTGATGAATTTTAATCAAGTTGAGAAAAACGAGAAGACATCTTTTTATCATTTTATTACTAAAGATTCTTTTTTACCTTCTAATGAGATTGAGAAGAATCTGAATCATCAGAAGATTCACTCTTTTTGTTATAAGACGATAATGCAGGAAGGAGAGGTTTTAACTGGGGTATATTTTATGCACTTTCCTTTAATGAATAAGTCAGATTTTCTGATAGTTCAATTTAGGGAGACTCACACTCTTAATGCTTGGACTCATAAATTAAATTATTCTATTAAGGAGATACATGGGATTTCTCAAAAATCTACTGAGGGTCACAACAGATTTTAGAACTTAATTATTTGAACATTTTTTCTGATTGCATGAACTATGAGATATTTCGAGAGTGATCTTATTCTAATTAAATTTACTCTAATTATTGGCTACCATCAAGCATTTTATATGAAGATGGATCATTTCCATAATCTCCAGAAAAAGAATTTCCGATTTATGAAGCTGCTTTTAATTTATCATGCATATTCTACATTTTTTCTCTAAAATCGTATTAGCTGTTATCTACAGAAATGCCATCTTTAATTGAATATTTCTTCCCTTAACTGAAAGGAAGCTGAGGGGGTACTAGAGATGATATCCTATTTGAATCTATATTAGGTTTCATTCAATTAATAATCTAAACTAATTTGTAAAGATTGACAATTTTTAATTAGTAAATAAATAGTAGAAGTTTTTTTCTTATGTGAAATTAAAATTACTCTATAAACCTTGACCAATCAACTAAATCGTAAGCGTTAATACTTATCAATATAAAATATCAAAGGCCATAAAAAGTTTTTAAATTTATAAGTGCTAGTTTTTATTTTATAATTTTTTTTACCTTGTTGTTATTGTATTAATACTTAAATTTGACAATAATGACTATTTTAAGGATTATTAAGTTATTGTTTTTTAATTCATAATGAATATTAAAATTCAAATATGCATATATTAATTTCTAATTTACCTTAATCTTATAATATTTAATTGTTCAGGGATAATCAATTTTCATAAAAGTTAATTTAAGATAGTCTTTTTCTAATTTATATTCTTAGAAATATTTTTTTTAAAATGAAGATATTCTAGTTATTTTTTATTAAAACATTTAATAAAGACTGTTAGAATAAATAATTAAAAATGATTTATTTTTAATTACTAATTTTACATTAATTTAGAAATATAATTCATCATTTAATAGTCAAATAAATTAGGATAGTATTTATTAAATACCTTAATATAAATTTGAAATAGACTATTGATTAGATAGTAATTAATTATTTTTATTATTAAAATTATTATTATTATTCAAATATAATTTATTCAAAATCTAATTATTATTGGAAGATTTTTTCTAGTTGGATGCTTATTCTAATGCATACTTACTCCATATGATAAAAATGTAGGTTACTATAAATCTTAGAGATTATAAGTATTATTTTAATTTGCACGCTCTTTGAGATTGTTTTTAAATTAATTTCCTCCAATTATTGAAAATTTCTTTTTATTCTATTTACCGACTTATTTTTATTTTATGGCTTATTTGTATTGTGTTTTTACTTTAAGTAGAACTTTATCGTAATTGTTATGAGGGAAGAATTTTTTATATAGTCTCATTAAATCAAAGAAATCTAAAAAATTGGTAAATTGTTAGCTAAATGAATTTAGTTAGTGTTAATGCAGATGTCCTTCAGTAGCTTAACCTCCATTCACTTAATTTATGTGGTGAGGATATCCGCTTTGCATCGAATGTTATTTTATTTTGCTTCTCTACATCATCTGATTTACATGCTTTGCATGGTACTATGATCTTAAGGGACTTTGTTGCTGATGATAGTTTTAACTCTCCTAAATTTTGGAAATAGTTTATCCCCCATTCCCATGTTGAATATCATTAATAGAATTATTAGGATCCTTAGTTTATAAGTATGGATGCTTTTCTATACTAGCAATAGAATTTTAGTTTTTAAGATTAGTATTATGTGTATTATGTTCCATATTTTTTATATTGGAATAGGATTTATATTATGAACTCGATTCTAATTTTTATTAAATTGGAATGTTTATATCTAAATTTGATTGATTTTCGTTAGGGAAAATAGATTTTGGCATTAATTATTACAAATTATTATTTATAAATATTGAATCATTTAATTTATTTATGCAGTTACTACTTGGAAGCACTTCATGAGATTCATAATACTATCTTGAGTAATCTTGCTTAGTATTTGCTCTTTTTCTGTTTAAATTTTTAGAAGTTGGAGATATCAAATCATTTAATCTAATATTTTATGATTCTAATATGTTTTATTCATTTTATTAGTTTATAGTACTAGAATTCATAAAATTCTAATAACATTATTATTAATGGTTATCACTTTCAGTCATTTCTTATAGATATATCTTTGGAGATTTATATGCTATTTAGTTAACCAAGTTTATCTGTTTTTCACTTAATAGCTTTGGAAACTCTTCATAATACTCTTTTTATTCTTTGACACTTTCTCTTAATTCCTTCTCGCTTTAAATTGGAGGAAGATTTTCTTTTTTTTACTTTATTTTTGATATACTAAATGAATCTCTCGATCCTTTATTTTAATAGTTATGATAATGTTATCCTTATTGTTCTTTAGAATGTTTAACTATTGATAACCTTTATTATTTTATGGTCCTTAAGCTTTTAGGCATGGGGCTAGATTGATTGGATTCTATTGAGAGGTTTGATTCATTTTCAAAAGATCTATCATTATTTAGAGCACATTAATTATCTGAAATATCACTCTTATCAAAGTCATCACTTAGAAAGGTTCCATACATTGAATAAAATTAGTTCCCTTAATTAAAAAACTAGTACCTGATATCCTTTGTAAGTTCTTCATTTATTTTAACAAGTAATCTATTTATATAAATAATATCACAATTTTTTTAATTTTCTCAATAATACAAATAGAATTCTTATTTAAATTAAATAATACAGCTTGAAAAAAATTAGCCAATAATAATTACCCGTAATTATTATATTTAAATTAGTTATTTAATTTAAGCTCTTAAGTTAATTTCTACTCCACAAATAATAAATTTACTACTCAATTTCTGGGATTATTAAAAATAGAAATAAATAATTGAGAAAATAAAATTTACTTTGACCTATTGCAGAATGATTTATTTCTTCTTCTGAATTTTTAATACCTTTCTTAGAAGGTAGAGAAATTATATTTCAATATCACAAATTGCTTATCTATGAACTTGGTTATTTTAGGACATGAAGAAGCAATATGCCCAAATTGTTAACATGAATAGCACTGTAAATAAATACATTTAAAATTACCAGATTATATTATCTATTCTTAAAGCATTTTAAATCTCTCAAAATCTTCTTCATTTGATTTTAATAGTTCTATAAATTCCATTCGGTTTATTTTATAAAGTGTTGAGAGATTTACACTTCTTGCACATGCTTTTCTAGATAATCCAGAAAAGAAAGATATTTCTCCAAATAAACAATTTGCTGAGAGAGATTGCAACACAGTCTGAGTCTTGTTTTTGATTGAAATTTGGTTAACATATATTTCAATAATACCATTTTGGATAAAATATATTGAAGAGTCATCGGAATCGTTTTCTTCAAATATTATTTCATTTGGTGAAACTACAACTTCTTTCATCAGAAAAACAAGCTATTTCATGATTTTACTAGAAAAATTAGAACTAAAGAGATGAAATTTATTTAAAATCCTAGTATTAATTTCTTCTGTAATTTCCTCTCTTAGTCTATTAGAGAGAAGGTTAATTGTCTCATCTTCTGCAATTTTATCTCTATTTTTTTACTCTTAAGCTAGAAATTAAAGATAGTGCCTGACTCTGCTCTTAAGGGAAATATTTACATTTTTCCTATTGAGATATCTTAAAAATATTTTAACGTGATGTTAGATGTTGTAATTAGAATAAATATATATTAAGGATAAAGGAATTAAGAATACCTTTATATTACAGTGAGTTAATCATTTAACTATTTTGATGATTTTTCAATTTCCTGAAGAATAAAACCAATATTATTGATAGAGTAAGCAAATAAACAACTGAACACTATCATTGTTACTGCTATAAAAACAGCCTCAAATTGATTTGTAGCAGCAATATCACCATATCCAACTTATTATTTAAAATTTAACAATTAGGGAATATTTTTAAGCATTCAATAATAGAAAAAAATAAATTTCTAATTAAATGAAAGCAGCGATTTTTAATTAATATACTATTCAAATTTATTTCTTATATGCATACCTGTTGTCATCGTTGTAATCGCCCAATAAAATGAATAGATATACTTGACCTGAAACCCACTATTTTCGATTTATGCTTTTCTTAACCAATTAAATGGGTTCCCTTTTTCTTCTTCATATAAACCAATGAGATACCAAGCAGTACACACTAAATTTTTAAATAGATAGATAAATGTTAGATTCATTATAAGATCGTATGGATTATAAAATAGACAAATTAAAGTGTAAGGAATTTTATTCTGAATTAATAATTTATTTTCTTTGCCTTGAATTTACATAAAAAATATAATTTCTTATATTATTCTGCATAAAATTCTTCATTTAATCAGAAATTTATTGAGTTTACTCTAAATAAAAAGATGAGTTGTAATTTAAAGTTGAATTTTTTACCAATATGTGCTACTTAAATAACATTAAACAGCTAGCAAAACAATCTATATAAATGCTTTTAATTCTCTTCAAGTGTAATAATATTTAAGAATCTTTTTCTTTTTTCTGAAAGCCTATTGATTAGTAGGAAGATTATACTATTTAACAAATATAGTTTAATATCATGATTAGGGTTGTAAGTTAGTCCAACAGTATTTTAGAAGTGGATCTTAAATAAAATTGTGAGCAATGTAATCAAGTCAGTAAGAAATAGAGGCGAAAATATTTTCTTTTTGGCTATTTTAGAGTATTTACTAACTATCACATCCTTTTCATAGTAAGCAATATGAAACTATACTAAAATATCGATAGTAATAAAAAAGAAAATAGCATAAAAAAAAACTTCGATAGTAGTCTCTGGAGATGTTTATGCAAAAAAGACGTGAATAGAATAGACATAAAGAAAAATATAAGTGAAACAAATTTAAAGAGTATCCCAGACTACAACTATTTTGTCAGTAGGCATCAGTATTGGAATGAGATCTTTATACTTTTTATTACATGACACTGTTGAAAATAAAAATCCAAGAAATTTTAATGCAACTTTGGTATATCCAAAGAAAGGCTCAATTCTATTAACTCTAAAAGATTATTAAGGTATATTGCTCAGGATTATTTACTTATCTTAACTTTAATTAGAAGAATTAGATAAAATCGAAGATTATTTAAGTTAATTTGATAAAAAATAACTCTTATCATTGATAATATGGAGATCGCTGCTGTTTAAATTTTAAGCATTTCTTTTAGAATAACGGATTTTTAACATCTGAGAGAATTAGACGACCTTATTTTGTATCCTCAACATTTTATTCATTTAATTCTTAAAAATATGAATTATTATATGTATACCTCTATCAAAATTTGTCATCTTTTTATTTTGTTTCTTAGGCTCATCGATAAACTTAAATTATGAAATCTTTTTTTAAAATGATGTAAGCTCTATTGATTTCCTTTCTTCATTATTTTTTAAACAATTTTTCACACTACTTTTCTCAAACTCTGCAATTGAAATTACTCCACTTTTTAGTTGGTCATTAGATTAACAATCTTTCTCTTTTGATTTTTTTGAGGATTTATTACTGATTTTTGCCATTTCTTTTTCCTAACTGGGATTTGAAATTATTTTACTTCTACTTTCTAATACAATTTCCTCCTTTGTATTCTGTTTATTATTACCATTATTTTAACTCTTTACTAATTTACTTTAATCACTCAGTATTTGACTAAAATTTCTACTCTTAAATTCCATATCTGTGAGCATACAAGCACTTTAATCTTTCAAAATCTCATTATTTTAATTAGAACTATTCTATAATCTGTTGTTGTTTTTTAACATTTAGCTTTGACTAGTAGATTCTTAAGCATAACTAGTAAACCCAGTTGTAGTGGTATTTTTTTATGGAAACTTTTTAAATTCACAAGTATCGAACTAAATAGAGGAGTCAAGGTTTGAAGTATTCAATTACTTTAGTTATTATTGAGAAGACTTTTGTTGCGAGGTAAGTTTTATGCCATTACTACTCTGTATTATTTTGAAATCATTGATACACCTCAGAGATGAGGGTTAAATTATACTTGAATCACCTTACAACATGGAATGGTCTTTATACTCCTAAATTAACTCATGTTGATTAAACATATTCTAAAATAAATCATTTCTCTCTTCCTAATAAGTATCTTTAAAGGATATAGAATCTTCTTTACCATCTATTTTTTATATTTTAACAGGGGAGTTTTTATATTGACCCTTCATTATTAATGGGTTTATTTATAAATTAAAATAGTCTAATTATCCAATTTTTTATTCTTTATTATTCCAAATTTTGCCAGGTTTACAAAAAAGAATGAGAATAGGTTGAATTTTTATATAATTTAGATTTTGAATAAGGATTTTTGTATGTATGTAAATATATGGATGATTAATAATTAAGATGTGGGTAGAAATTCTTACATACATATACACCTACATATGTCCAATCATTTAGTAATATAAATTTTACTTATTTATACCTTTTAAGATATAAAGTCTATATGAATGTATACTTAATAACTTTTTAAATAACCCAATTTCAGTATTTTTAAATTATTGAACTTTGGAATTCATGCTAATAGGGCTTCTCTGCTTTAATAATATAGAGCTTTGTTAATTAATAATTTCTTGATATTTAAAATTTTTGAGAAGCTTTCGCCTTTGTTATGAGAAAGCACATTTAGAGATAGTAAGTTTTTTTTATAATATCTTGCTTAATATAATTAATAGACAACACATAATATAATATGCTTACTTACATTCTTTAAAATAACCATTATTAATTATGAATTATTATAGCATTAAAATTAAAAATATTAGTTTAATTATCACTTTATTCAAAATCATTTATTTCAATTATCTCTTTCAGCATTTTAAAATTATTCTTCCTTAATCATAGTATCGATATATTTCACTATTTTATTAAGAATTATCTTTTTTTCCTTGCTCTTTAGAGATTTATTAATCTAACAAATTTTGATTAATTCTGCCTACTCTGTTTAAATTATATATTCAATTATTAAAGAATATTTGTTTGTATTTTTGTATTTTTTATTAAGAATTTCATATCAGGTAAAATTGATAATCTTATAAAATTCTTATGAAAGTTCTTGAATTGACTCTAATCCAGTGTTAATCTTCTTAATGAAATTTCATCTTCTCAAGTATTATCTAAAATGAAATTTATTTACAGTACAAACTAAAAGGAAGGAAGAAACTCCTATTTCTATTAACAATAATTCCATCTAAATTCTTAATTTTTTGTTTTATTTAGTTTACCTTATTACCATTTTGAATAGGATTTATTCAAAATTGATAATTTTAAACTAATTTTGAAATAAATAAAAAACATTTCTTTTTTAAATAATGGTAGGTTTAATTTGTTTTTAAAAATAATGTTATGAAATATTTATATAGATAGAGACTATCTTTAAACTTCGCTAAGTATTTTTTGGAATATATAACTTATTTTCAATATAAGATTATTTTAAAGACATAATGAATAGTTTATCTATAAGCTGAAAATATACAGATAGTTTCGCTTACAATAGAAAGAAAATCTGCTCAGTATTTACTTATTTAAATGCATCATTAAAAAACTTTATCAAGTAATAAATAGTTTCTTTTTTTTATTAAAAAGTTTTTTAACTTACTTTTTATGAATATAACGTAAAAACACTAGAATCTAAGGCTTTCATAAATTTTAAATGTGTAAACCTAAGTCAAAAAAGGGCAATTAATACTTCTTTAATTCAGCAAGCTTCAATTGTTTTTAGTAGGATATTTACTTTTACTTTTTACGAAAATACCATATGAAGCTATAGTAGGCTTTTATTCTTCTAATGTACTACCTTTGCTTTTATTCAAGTTATTTGCTGTAATCACATTTTAGTGAGTTAGTTTTTGTAATCTTATGTTTATTTTTTTTTTTTTATAATTCTTTTTATTAAATAATCTCACCTTGGCCAGCACTTTATCGTAATTATTGTTAGGAAAAAATCTTTTATAAAGCTTTATTACTTCGAATTTATCCATAATTAATCTTGGATTGGATATTTCATTTTCTTGGGCTATTGCATCTTCAAAGTTCTGTTTGATGTGATTATTGGGGGTATTAAGCAATTTAAACAAATTTTAGTTTAAATAAAGTTAGCCTATATCATTCAATAAGTTTCTTTCCATTTTTCGAGGAGATAAATTTGGATTTTATTAATTCACATAAGATTATAAATGCTTATATAAATTACTTTATCTATGCTTAAATAGGTCTCTTTAAGTTTAAATTTCTTTTTATTAATAACTTTTTTAATATTAAGTTTATTTTTCTTACTCAAGATCTTATTCAATACTACTTTAAGAATTAAATTTTTTCTCTTTTTACGTTAAAGCTTTATTTGGAGTTCTTTGTTTATTAGAATTATCTTAGCTTCCATAGTTTATTTAATTAGATGATAATGGGAAATCCCGTTAGTTTAATATTTAGTCTAAGTTTTTAAAAGATTACTAATGAAATTAATCAAGAGATTACCCCTAAGCCGTTGAAATATTGCTCGATGAAGGAATTTAATTAATCTTTTGCTTATTGTATTAATTTTTTCTTTAGTGAGTATCTGGATAAATTCTATTTTAAAAATTGGTGTATTGATCTGGTATTTCTTTTTGAGATTTTAAGTGAATACTGCCTATTTTAATACTCTAATTTTGTTATTGTTAATCAACTGATTCATTTTACATTTTTAAAATCTAATTCTATGGAAATAACTAGGATTTATTCTTTTTTTGTTTCTAATTTTTAGGTGTTTTTATTTCATTAAATAGTGTAGGGGATTAATATTCATATTCTTCGCTTTAATTTTAAGTTCCATCAAGATTTAAAGAACGAATAACAACTGATTCGTTTTAAGTTATCTTCAAAACATCTTCATCTTTCCTTTTAAATAAAGGACTATTATTGCTCGTTTACATTATATCTTTATCATCTTTATTTAATTTTGTTGTTGCATTTTAACTTAAAGATCTATATTAAGGATCTTATTCATTGCTTAACCTTTACATATTAGAGCTCATTGTATGATTTTCATTATTATTTTATCTTGATACTTGATCACTCTGCTATTATGGAATGACTTATGATTTTGTTACTGAGTTGTTTTGACTTTGCAACTTAGCAAGATGACATTCACTAATTGATCGGTCTAATAAACTGCTATCCTAACTTTATTAATCAGTTTGAATGTTGACCTCTTCATCTGTATAAGCTGATTCGTAGAGTTACTCAGTTTGATTATTGAAATGCTTATTATTCCTTTTCAAGACATAACATCTGGATACATTAGTATTTACAAATTCCCTAATAAAATAGAAAATTATAAATTAATTTTTAAAATAAAAATATAAATACTATGGATTAAGTCTTATCCTATTTTTTCTTTTAAGCTATACTTCATTTCGAGATTAGAAAGTAGAATAATTATGCTTAAGAGAAATTAATTGTCTATCAATACATATATGAGTTCTAGGGCAATAAGAGGCAAGATGACCAAGTTGCTTGCAAGAGTAACATTAAATATAAAGGCATTTATAATTCTGTTGGAAAATAATTAATTCTTGAATCATTTTAAATCTTTCAAAATCTTCTTCATAGTTCTATAAAAGGTTAATTAATTTCTATCTATTAATTTTATAAATAGTAGAAAGATTTAAACTTCTTGCAGATGCCTTCCGAGCTAATCCTGAAAAGAATGAAATCTCTCCAAATATAGTATCTTACGTTAACTATGCCAATACTAGCTAAGATTAATTTTAAATACTATTTACATAAATTTCGACAATCCCACTTTAGATAAAATAAATAGATTGATCATCAATATCATTCTCTTAAAAAATAATTTCATTAGGTGAAACTAGAATTTCTTCCATTAAGAATACTATTTCTTTCATAACTTGATAGGAGAAATTAGCACTAAAAAGAGTAAATTTATTGATTATTCTAGTATTTATCTCTTCTATAATTTCATCTCTAAGTTTATTTGACAATAAACTTAAAATTTTATCTTCTTCTGATTTATTTCTATTCTTTTGTTCCTACGTTAAGAAATTCAAGTAGAATCTAACTCTACTTTTTAAAGAGGAGTTTACATTTTTTCTATTCATATACCTGTAGTTAGTAGTTATAAAATGAAAAAATGATTAATCTCATTTAGCAATAAAAAAAATACTTTTGTATAATGGTTAGCCTATCTTTTAACTGTTTAGAATTCTTTTCTATTTCTTATAAAATAAATCCTATATTGCTGATAGAATATGCAAAAACACAGCTGAAAATTATCATAACAATACTAATAAATACAGCCTCGTTTGAATTATTAATTGATATATCACCATAACCTACAGTTGTCATAGTAGTGATTGACCAATACAAAGAATAAATATACTTTTCATAATACTAATAATCTTGAATCTTTGCTTACATGATCCACGTATCTGTCCTATTATTCATTTCTTCAATTAAAGATAAGAGGTACATACAAATTGCAACTAGATTTAAGTAAAGAAATTTTATTTAATTTTATTATTGTTTAAAAAAAAATAAAGTCTTTTTCTACTCTTTTTTGTGAAAAAATACAGTTTTTTTAGAATTGATTGAATTCAATATTCATATTCTAAGTATAGAATCAAAGTAGGAAAAATATTTAACTACAATAAACATATTCTCTTAGATTTTTTAGACTTAGAGAAGGAGAAAAATAATTAATAAATTACCTATGTGAGCAACTAAAATTACATTAACTAATTAACAAAATAGCTTATAAATATGTTTTGAACTTTCTCCTAATGTTATGATGTCATCTAATCTTTTTTTTTTTACAGAATTCCGATTTGATAACAAGAAGACTGTAGAATTCAATAAATAAATTTTAATGTCATGATGGGGATTATACACCAACCCATCAATACTTTAGTATTTTAACTTAAACATTATAACTACAAGGACGAGGATGTCTATCCAAAATTAAGCAGAGAAGATATTTTTCTCAATTATTTTTGATCTTTTGTTAATAATAGTATCTTTCTCGTAAAAAGTAGTATTAAATTGAACCAGAATATCTATCACGACCAAAAAGAAAATAATATAGAATTGAACACCAATTATGTAGTCTTTATTAAGTTATCCAAAGAATGTATGAATTGAGTATATGTATAGAAAAATATAAGTAATTAGCAACTAAAGAGTATCCCAGGATACTAAGAACAAATTAGTGGGATTTAATAGAGGAAGGTTTATATTGAATTGGTAATTTTTTATGATGGCAGCGAAATGACTAAATAAATAATTTTTTATTTAAAGAGATATTTTTTCCTTTAAAGATTATTTAAGTACAGTGCTGTTCTAAATAATATATAATTTTTTATTCTGTAAGGGATTATTTTATTGTTAGTATGAGCTGACATCACCAATTAAATCACATTCTTTTTAATTTAAAGATTAAATTCTTCTATTTTTAATATGAGTTGACAATTAATTTATAAACCATCTAATTTTTGATATGATTCTCATACTTCTATTCTGTTACTTCTTTAATGTGTTTTGGATAATCTAGATCCCTTTTTCAAAATTTCCGAGCTTCCTATTGACATTATCCAGAGATTTAGTATAAAGGCTCTTTTGAGAGATATTAAAAATATTAGACTTTGACAAAATCTAATTATCACTCTCTCTCTTACTATTTTCATCTTCTTCTAATGTTTCCAAAATATTATTTTCATTTGAAGTTTATTTATGAGTATTCACGTTTTATAAATTATTTTCTTATATTTTAGCAGTTTACTTTTGATTTTGACTGTCCCCATTCCGTTTATTAGTTAGATATGAAATTAACTTTTTATATCGTGTCCGTTTATTCCTATAATCTAATTTATTAATATATTTATCACTCAAACTCTTAGAATACAATAATCCATCTTCCTTATTTTATTCTTGAGATTAGTTAACAAAATCACTCTTTGCTTGATAGTGACTGTTTTATCTCTTTATTGAGATATCTAAACTTCTACTTGCCTTTTAGAAATCTTAAAATTGCTATTGATTATTTATGCTGTTTCTCTCAATGTAATTATAAATCTTATTAGCATTTTATTAGTTTTGTTCATAAATAGGAGTTAATTTATCTCTATAAATGCTAGAATTTTTGTTGTAAGAAATATCATTAAGTATAAATCTTCTATCTATATTGCTAAGGGATGAAGAAGCTTGCATACTAATATCACCACAAAAAACTTTAGAATACTCTTCTTCAATATTTTAATGGATAAGATTATGCTAATTAGACATATTTTAAACTAAATCATTATTTTCTTCTAAGATAAAAGCTCTATTTTCCTTACATCTTTTCATACTTTGCTTCATTCTTTACAAAAAAATAAACAACTTGCAATCAATACTTAATATATTAAAAAACAAATATTTTTAATAAACTTTCTTTATATAAGAAGATAGTTTTTTTCACCTAATTTTAATCATAAAATCCTATATATTCTTAATTTGTACAGACTTAATAAATAAAGAAAGTTAATCAAATTTATAACTAATAATTAAATACCCTAATAATTTAAATATATTGAATTACCATTTTTAACAATGTAACTATGATTCTTTCTTTCTATGCAAAAAATACCTTTTACTTTATCAAAATTAACATAAAAATATGATTATAATTACTTATCTATTTGAAATAATCAGAGTTCATGGATTTTATAAGAAATTTAGTTTTTGCAAGAAAATGTTTTATAAACATATTCTTGAATTATTAAGAAAATAATAAATAAGTCAATTAAATTATTTAGAAAGAAATTGCAATAATTAATCGAATGTAGAAAGAATTAATTATTTTTTAGATTTAATCATTCATTATTGAATTCTTTTTTTTTGTACTAATTAAAAAGAAATCAAGAAACTAAATTATGATAAAAATCCTATTATTTGAACCTCTTATAAAGGAGTTAAAAAATATCAAGAATGAAATCAGAACAGAATAAAAATAAGAGAACAAATAAAATTCAAAGATAAGTAATTAAAAAGTAAACATTAATAAATTCAAATCAGTTCATAAATTAATAACATGTTGCTTGGTCTTATATCATTAATTGTATTATTTAAATATATTATCCCTCATTACTTTATTTGTAAATTTCAAGTCAACCTATAAATTATTATATTCATTTTTGAATTTCCTAAAATGACTGATATTATTAAAGTAAAGGATAAAAAGTATAAACTATAATAAATTTTATTAATTTTTAGCTCATATTTTAGCTAGTTTTTCTTCTAAGTAATAAAACTTAATCCATATTTTATTATGAGCTACTTGTTAGTAGATTGATTAATCTAGAGCTTTCTATAATTTATAAAAAAGTGGGTAATTTAAATGATTTCTCATATAGAAAAAATCAAAGTATACTTAGAACTATCTTTAATAACCTTGAGAATTTATTGAACTTTAAAGTTAGTAAATTTATTTAAATGAAGATATATTGAAGATAAAATCTTACATAAATAGAAAATCTATTTTTACATAATAATATATAGTTTTTAGAAATATCCACACCCTCTCGCTTACTCACACTTATTTCTAACTTATTATTAAATTTATTTGTTTGTAAATTTTTGTATGGAGGATAGGAGGTTGATATTTTACATATGTCAGTAAGTATAATACAATAAAAAATAATCACCAATATATTCAATCAAATAGAAGAATTAATTATGAATGAATTATTTCTTTAGATCTATTAAAATATCATAACTGTAATTTTTTTTGGGTACTATTTTAAATTATCTTGAATTTAAATATCATCTAAAGAAAAGAACACTCAATTTAATGTAATTGGAAAAATATTGTTATTCTTCATGCTTATACCGTATGATAAGAATGTAGGTTTATATTCAGAAAGGGTAATAACTTTAGACTTCTTTTAGGAATTAATACTCTATAATTCAGTCATCATTTAACCATTCTTAATCTGTATTACATTAGATCTCCTCTTATGCTTTGATTTAATAATTTTTTGCTTCTAATTATTTCTTAGATAACAATTGATCTAATTAATTACTTTACCATAATTATTATTAGGAAAGAATTTTTAGAATTATTTCATATTCTCAAAATTAGGAACTATTTAGAAACTCTAATCTTCATTAACATCTTAATCATATTATTTCTGCTATTAATAAAATTTTAAGAGATTATTATTATTCATAATGCCTTTATCAAAATTCTATTAGGATTATTTATCAATTAAATTTTAAGAGGCTATCTAATTAGATTTGAAATATTAGTTTATTTAGTTCTATAATTCTAATTATTATTACTAAAGTAAATCGTTAAACATACTTTAACTTACCCTGCTTTAACTTAATCTGCTTAATAATAAATCTGAAATTTATTGCTTTCCTTAAATAAGATGATTTCGAGACTCTTTTGAAATCAATTTTTACTAGTTATTATAATATTAAGTAAGATGATTTTCTAAAAGCTGTTGCAAGTCATCGAGATAAATAGAATTATGAAATTTGCCTTTAAGTTCACTAATTATGCTAGAAATGCTTTAATTAGCATTCTATTCTAGAGCTTTTTTAGTATTGGTGTTTGTTTCAGTATATTATGATAGTGTTTCTGCATTTTCTGTTAAATTTCTACTATATATTAGCTTCTTTTATACACTTTGAGTATTAATTTAGTTTGATTCCAGACTCTTTTAAGTAGATTTCGATATTCTTCTACTTTTATCTTTTACATCTTCTTATTAATCTATTTTTAATGACCTTTCTTTTTCTGATACATAAACTTCAGTATTATCAACACTTTTCTATTTGTTGAAGTTTAATTCTGATATCATTTTTTATAAAAGCTGCTCTATTTATTATAAATGAATTAGGTGATTTTCAGCATCTATTGTATTTTATTTATTATTCTCCTTATTTTCAAAGATTTCTTTACAAGATTTATTTAAGTTATATTAAGTATTTTTAAATGCACTGTCCTTTGAGTCTATTTTAAGTATAGAAAAAGTGTTTTCTTTACTATATACAGCATCCTTTGCATTATCAAAGCTGCTACCATTTTTTTAACTATTAATGTTTGCTATTTCTTTAAAACTTTTACTTTAACTTATTTTGTTTGGATTAAGTTACCCACTTATAGAAAGTTAATCTCTTGAATCTTCAGAAATTGACACACTTGATTAGCTTAGAGATAATTATTCGCCTAAAGATCTTTCAGTCGTATTCTCATGAGTTAGGGCCATTTAATACAATAATTTTGTTTAGGAGTTATAATTTTCTAGCTACTCTTAAAGAATTTGACATATTTTTTGGTTTTTTTAAGCTAAATTTCTTTAAATAAAAATTAAAAAATTATAACCTCCAATAAATGAATAAATTTTACTTATATGAATGGTAGATATATTTTTTTCTTCTTAAATTAAAGCTCTATCTTTATTGAATAGTTGAAAAGTTATACTTGAGGGCAGTAAACTATTTATCAAAATAGCTATGTGTCTTTGGGCAATTTTATATAATATGACCAAGCTCTCTGCAATTATAGCACTACAAAAAAATACATTTCAAATTATTTTAGAAAATAATTTATTCTTCTAGCATTTTCAGTCTCTCAAAATCTTCAGAGTTAGCTTAGATCAGATTTATAAAGTCCATCCTTTTAATTTTATATAGCGTAGATAGGTTTACACTTCTAGCAGAAGCTTTCCTAGCAAGACCAGAAAAGAAGGAAATCTCTCCAAACAATTAGTTATTTGAGAGTTGAGATAAGACTAAATTTTTTTCCTTCTTACCTTTTACCTCATTTGAGTATATTTCTATTATTCCGCTTTATATGAAATAAATAGATTAATCATCTATTTCATTCTCTTTAAATATTATTTCATTTGGAGAAATAAGAACTTCTTTCATTATAAATACCGTTTGTTTTAGAATTGAGTATGAAAAGTTTGAACTAAATAAAGGAAATTTATTGATGATTCTAGTATTTATTTCTTCAGTTATTTCTTTCCTTAAATCATTTGGTAGCATATTTAAAATAAAATCCTCTTATTGTTTATCTCTATTCTTTTACTCTTATGCCAAAAATTTTAGGTAGTGGCTTACCCTGCTTTTGATGGAAACATCTAGATTCTTTCTATTCAAATATCTATTGGTAAAACTGAATTAATAACTTATTCATTTTAGTATATGTAATATACCTCCAAATAATAGTTAATTAGTCATTTAGTTACTTGGTAGATTTTTCTATCTCTTAAAGGATAAACCCAATATTATTAATTGAATAAGCAAAAACGCAACTAAAAAGTATCATACTCAATGCAATAAAAAGAGCTTCTGTAGGATTAGTGGCAGATATATCTCCATATCCAACTTATAATAAATAATTTTAAATATGAATTAAATAATTTATTATTATAATACTGTAAATTTTCATTTATTAACCAACAATATTAGAGTGCTAGATTTAATATGATAATAAATATTACTACTAAAATAAACGTTTTTGAAATGGGGGTTAGTATTAATTAATGAGGATTTATATTATGGTATTTAGGGTAATAAATTAAGTAAAGGATACCTGTAGTCATAGTAGTAATTGACCAATAAATAGAATAAATATACTTATGGTAATAAATATCAGCTTCAATACCAACTTTTGAGAGCCATGTCACTTCGTAGTTTAGATTTTTTTCTATTATTCCTAGAATGTACCAAGAAATTGAAGCTTTTGAATTGAATTAATATTACTATTTAATATTTGAAATTATTTTGAAAATTTTACAAATATGAGCTACTAATACAACATTAAAGAGTTAAACAACTAGTCTAAATATATGTTTCTAGTACTCTTCAAATGTGACTGTATTAGTAAATCTTTATTTTTTTTGTGGTAATCTATTAGCAAGAAGAAATAAGCTACTATTTAATAGATATATCTTTATACTATGATTTGGATTATAGCTCACCTCATAATTATCAAATTAGAATAATAATTTATAAGTCATTACAGTTAGGCTAAAAAGGTCTGTGAGAAAGAGAGAAGAAAGAATATACTTTTTAATAATTTTAGAATGACTTATAATAATTTGATCTTTTTCATAATATGCAGTATTGAGTTAAATAAAAGTGTCCAAGAAAAATAAAAAATAAGCAATTCTAAAGAATCTAAACATTAACAATTATTTTTCTTCCTACCCAAAGAATATCTAAATTGAGTAAATGAAGAGAAATGTATAAGTAAATAGAATTTAAAAAGTATCCCAAATTAAAATTAACTTATTTGTTGGCAAAAAAGCTTTTATATGGATAGAATATTTTCTGATTAAATTTTTTATTGTATAAGCAATCAAGTTGAATCCTATTTAAAAATAATTTGCTGTCACTTTTTAATAAGAATTGTTAGCAATTAAGAAGGACTATTTCTAATTATTGTTAAGGAAATAGGTTTTATCACCAATATATTGAAAATCTTGCTATTAAAGCTAATCTATATTCCTTTTCATATATCTCTATTTAAGCAAATCATAAAAATTAGTTATTTTTTATCTAATTCTCATTTCTCCATTAACTTAGTTTTTTATTAGATTTGATATTATTTGAACTCCCCTATCAAACTTTGTTACTTTCTTAGGTTTTTATCTTAAAAGTAAGGCCAAAATGTTACCATTGTTTTTCTACTTATCAGCCTATTTTTCTTTGATTTAATTAAATAGAAATAAATTGACTTAGTCAATCTAAATTAATGAAAATATTTACTTGTATTTTGATCATCTTATTAGGTTTATTGTTTTTAATCTTTAGAGTTATTATTAAGATTATTCCTTACTTGTTAATATGAAGACGAGAAATAGCACTAGCTGTTCTTTTAAACTTATGAATATGCTTTGAATGAGAATTTACTTGTATACTATTTACTTGAGCTACTAATACTTTAATTTTACTATTTTTGGCTTTAAGATATGCCTGCATTTAAGTAATCCTAATTATTTTTTAATATTTACTCATTAATGACTTAGCAAAGAGTATCTTCATTATCTATATTATTCTTTTTTTGATTATAAAAATAATCCAAGTTTGTTTTATTATCGTCATTTATGCTATTGATTTGTATACTATCATTCATATCCTATAAAACTGATGATTCATTATTCTAAGTTTCATGCAGTATTTAATTATAACATTTCTTTTTAATTTGGGTATTATCATTCATTTTTTCTTCTATAATCTTATCAATTGATTATTATGTTAAATTAGAATCTCCAAGCAATCCTACTTTTATTCTATCATCTCTGCTTTATTTTATTTACTCCTGCAAATGGATCATATTGTATGTAAGATCATTTTACTCACAATCTAGAATCTAATCTTTAAAATTACTTTTTTTAGTAATGTTGAAAATCATAATATGTTTGATTTAGTTCTACTATTTGTAGAGTTTTTATTTTTTAAGAGAAGTAGAAAAATAAACTTAATTTGAATAAATTTTTCCTTTTAATTCAATAATATATTTACTTACCAAAACTTCTTAAAAATTACCAATAGAATAAAATTTACTTAAATTCATAGAAACCAATTAAAATATGTCAATAATATCATACTTATAGTTTGAATTAACCAATAAGTAAGTAATCTTTACTTGTTATTATCATAATTTATTAATTTTATAACTTCTTTTTTTATTTTTGAACATACTTTCTTACAAATGAGAATTATTATTTTCTAATCTGAATATTTTCTTACTAGAAGTAATATTTTAAAAATCAAGTAAAATATTAAATATAATAACCAATATATTTAACAGAAATAATAAACTTACTTTGGTTATAAAAAATAGAAGAAATAATGAACATGTATTTAACAACATATTTGAATAGTTTTTATATTAATTTAAATATCATAATATTTATTTTTGTTTTATAGATTATTTTTTTTAATGCATATTCTAATTCTGTTAAATGTTAATATCTTGAAAATGTATTTAAATTTATTATATCCTTATTCTTTAATTTTAATAATACCTAGATTAATAGCTAAATTATTACATAGCCCTAACAAATACAAATTTTTTGCTCACTCTTAAAGGTTTTATAACAAACTGTTAAAAACCCTAAATTAAAATGAGAAAAATTAATTAAATTTATTAACTATTTAAATTATCTATCAAGGATTTCGGATTTTTATTTCTTTGTTTGTTTGGTCTCATTATATAAATGAATTGATAAATTTTCTAATTTATTCAAATTTTTAAAACCACCAATAAATAAAATCAAATATGTGCTTTTGTCTAAAACAGAATTTTGTTAAGCTTAAAGTGAGTATTAGTAATTTAAATAATTATCTCATAGGTTTTTACTTTCTCAAATAAATTGGATACTTGTAATTCTAATTCATAATGTGATTATTTTTCGTTGATTATCTTGGTATGTCGTATGTCTACTATATCATATTTAAAATTATTGTAGAACATAGGTTTTAAGATAAATAGCTATTTATTATTGATGATAGATGCCTAGTAATAAGATTGCTTTTATTGAATAAAAAGAATTAACAGAACTTAGCAGTCAATATATTGTGTATGAAATATTATATCCAAGAAATAATAAATTTTCAATAAAAGAAGATACTTTGGAAGCAAATTAATTATTAATAAATTTATTGAATGAAAAGATTTCTTCAAGACACTTATTATATTTAGATAAATTATTTAAGCTAAATTAAAGAAGAAAAAATACAAGTAAATAAGGAGGAATAGTATTTGTTTTAGCCATTAATTTGTTATAAAAAGTAAAGCCTCAAAATAGAGAGATCATATTTAGACTTAAACATAACATAGTAGAAATAATATTAGCTTATAAAATAATAGAATATACATTTACAGTTATTATTACATGAGTACCAGTTTTTAGATGTTTTAAGATAATAATAATGAAAGAATTGGGTAAGATAATATCTCTTCCAAGTTTAGACCAATTCCAGAAAAACGTGGAAGAGGTAATGATTATTTCTCATAATCATCAGCTATTCCAAATATAAGTGCTAATACTTTAAATAATAATAGAATTTCTTAACCATTAGCTTATAATTTTGGTTAAAATCTGCAATTAAATACAACTCAGTAATCATAAACAGCTTAATTCAATAGATATAGTGAAAATAATTTTAACAATAAATCGAATACCAATAATACAATAAGTATGATGAGTAATCGTGGTTTTAATGTTGAGAATAATCTTAAGGGATATAATCGTTCTTCTGATGTATCAGGAAGTTCTTCAAATAAACTAATCAATAATAATCAATTCACTCATTAGAATGTTATTTAGAGCTAATTACATACACTCAATTTGAATACTTCTTTTAACTAAAACTCTAGCGAAACTATCCCTATCTAATAGAATGTGCCTCCAACAAGCTAAATCTTAAACCCTGGAACCTATAACATTAATCTAACTGATGAATAAGAATTATTAAGACGTGAGCGTATTAAAGAGTAAAATTTGTAAGAAAAAATGCTTGTAGTTTAAAAAGAGTAGAAGATTTAATCAGAGGTTGCTTATTCATTTAAGTAAATGTCGCGTCTCTTAGATGCTTGTTTAAAATTAGATGAAACAGGAGCAGGAGTTACAAGCATAAAGCAAAATGGTAATTAAAATAATGTTAAAAGTTTAATTAGGATTCTTGAAGTTGATATTGTTTTTTGGGGATTAATTTAAAAGGGATATTAGTTAGACATTATTTATTTGAATCTTAAATCTGAAATAATTGCGCTATTTTATCATTTTAAAAGTCAAATATTAATATCCCAATTATTCATAGTTCACTTACTTACCTACTTATAAATATATATTCTAATATAAACATTCAATCAATCATGTAGCAAGCTAAATATTTTTTCAGTGTTTTATGCAATAAATAAAAAAGTAATAATTCTTAGGTAGAAATAAATTTCTATCAAATTAAACTACAGATTGCATTAATTTCTAATAATAAGTATCATTAAATAAGTGGCTATTTAGAATAAAACTAACATTTATCTTAATATTTCTAATCAAATATTAAATTTAAACTTATAAAAATAGATTTCTATCTTCCTCATGGAAGTCACTTCATCCAATATAAGTCTATTGAATTCCCAAAAAGCATTGTATAATATTATACAGAGGAATATGAAAGAGCTAACTCTGAAATTGCTGTTAATAAGGTATTAAACATGTAAAAATAAAATGTGATTCAAAATTATATTTATTATTGTTAATAGGGTATTATTCCTGAGTTGAGTTTAGCTTGGGTTAGTATTAATAGTAAGTTATTCATGTGGAAATATGGACCTTAATCATTTGCTTCTTTTACTAGATTAAGTAATAAGAATGAGTATTATAAGTAAAGCAAGGATCAATATGGAACTAAAAAAGATGAGAAAGTAGAGAGGGAAGAAGTTAAAGAATTTGATTTGGAGGATACCATCCTCTGTATAGCCTACGGATAACCTAAACATGCTATTTTCAAACAAAATGAAATTTAAAATGTTCTTGTAATTGCTTTCCCTACTCATATCAAAGTTAAACATATCAAATTGGAACATAACAATATTGATATTTAGGATATCAACGTTTCAATTAGTACTGATCATGAAATTGTCAACAAAGTAAATAATTAACTTTAAGCTTATTACTAAAATATTAAAATGTAACTATTTATATTTCATTAGATTCTATTCTCTAAGAAGGGAAGAATTTTCTTTGGTGGTTCCAGTGGAAGAGTTAAATATATTGACTACTTTAAATCATAAATCTTGGGAATAACAATTAGTGAAAAATTTAGAGCTAAAGAAGGTGTTAAATGGTAATAAAAGTTTAGATAGTAAATTCCTATTTTTAATTCTGATTAACAAGTTATTGATATCAGTGTAGATGATACAAGATAGATTTTATATGCTCTTGTAGAAATATCATGTGAAAAATCTTTCTTCAGAAATCCATTTTCATACAATCCTCATTAACCCAAATCAATACAAAGAATTGACGTTTATGACTTGGGTGCTTTTGATGAAGATTTTAATTTCGTAGGATCATTGACTCATTCTTAGTTTTGTGAGCAACTTCTTTCCAGCTAATCAAACCACTTCCATTTATTACCTTCCAGTAAAGAATTAAGTATTGTATCAGTCTCTGCTATTGAAAAATTCTAATCTAATGATTACAATTTCGTAATTGTTACATAAGCTGGTATCAGAGTCTATTACACTCTTAAGACTAAACCAGTAAAATCTTTTATAATATCATAAAATTTAATAATAAAATACCTAATTGCAAATCTTATAGGTAACTGATAAGAAGAATTAAGTACTAAGCGCTTAAGAAACAAAGGAGGCAAGAGAAAGATTCTAAATGTTTGAAAAGTATAGACCTATTCCAGAATTTTCTATAGTAAATGTGAAAGGTATGATTGACTTATCTTAATAACCTAGTCCTTTCAGAAACTTACATATCTTCTATGATCATAAGGTAATAATGAAAATACTAAATAATAGGAAAATTAAAATTGTTTTGAAATTTAGGATTATCAAACTTGCAGAGGAAGTTATATTTAAGTTGATGAAGAATAAAAGAAATATATTAAATCTGCTTATACAGCTCGTGGAGGTTTAGTGATGTAAAAAATAGAAAATAATTAGAATAGATTAATCTTTATTGAAAGCAACCAGAGCTTTATTGCCAGGCTTAAAGAAAATATGTTCACAAATCACCAAATCTTTTCAGAAATTCATTCTAATTTCTAAGTTGCTTCTGAACGTATTGGAGAAATGATGCTTGACTTCCAAAGTAGAGATGATAATTCTAATATATTAAGCGATCTAACCTTTGCCTAAATTCCTGATAAGAACTTACTTCCTTCATAAATTAGTAGCTTAATCTAAGTAATATTATTAAAATATTTTTTGGAGTTTTCATTTTGATAAATAATTTATTAGTTAAATCACTTTGACTAGCTTGAAACCAGTCAAATGGTAGGTGAATAAAATGGCCAACAGTCTTTTATATGCTTAAATGACCTAGCAAAGTAATGCTATGCTCCTCCTTCACATTATGTTGTTCTTACAAGCAAAGGAGTGTTATTGTACTATCAATAAAGACCTATTGATATTCTTTATTAATTAATTAAAGTTCTTCCTGATTATATTACTGAACCTAACTAAACATAAGCATAGCTCTAATTCTAATTATTGAGCCAATAAAAATTAAATAGATATGGCGGATAGGCTACAGAGTTTTAAAATAATCAATAATAAAAGTAGAACTCCTTTGAGTTTTTTGAATAATTTATTATTACTTATGGTGTTACAGAGACATTTGCTATGCTTTCTTAAATGCTTTGCCATTCTCATTTAGAATATTATGTAAATATTTTATTAAATTGTTATGGAAAATATAGGATAACTATTCTTTATTATTTAAAAGTAAAATCTTAATGTACATAACCATCTCGATAAATAACTTAAATCTAAATTATCAGATAGTGCTTTGAATAATACAACTAATTTTACTTCAGGAACTTAGTATGAACAATAAAATGCAAGTAAAGTATCTTCTTAAAAAGGTAATACAAAACCCCTAGATCCTGCTTAGATTCCTGAAACTATTATTACTGAAATTAGTGAATAAATTCTCAAGAAGACTCATTTCTTATTCTAAAAGGTTTTAATTTATTTAATTTAATAAAATACTAATAATTATTTTAATGCAAATAGTACGGTAATATTTTATTAGATGAAACCAGTGAAAATTAATACTCAGCAAAATAAATGAATGATGAATTCTAAAATACTCTTGGTAGAGCTTGGGAGTGGACAAGAAGAAAATATACTTCTAAAGTTGAAGGTGTTTTGTTATATTTCTCTAGATTAATTAGACCTGTTTGGAATAAGCCTCTAGTTAACTCTTATGCCTTCAAGTTCTTTATCAATGAACCTGTTGAAAATTTCAAGAGAGAAGAAATTGCAGCTTTCACTCGTCGTTTGAATGAGTTCAAATTCTGGCTCGAAAATGAAACAAAAGTTATTTATTGTAATGAATTAAAGAATAACTCTCATTTAGGTTCTGAATCAAATCAATCAATTAATAATATTTACATGAAGAATACCTCTATGGATACAACTAATAGATACGTAATATTTAATACCATTATAAAAAGTTTGATTAATATAACTAATGTTGAATTTAATTAATATTAGAGCAATTCAAATAGATATAAAAGTAATGATGAAAAGATGTAAGAAATTAAAGCTGCTGAAGCTAAATTAATTGATGATCTTCTTCGCTTTTGTAATAAGATTATCTAAGTTGCTAATCTCTTCCTCTTCATTTGTGAAAATAAACTAAGATCTAATTTAAATAATATTGAATTCAAAGATTTGAGAGATGATATCCTTTCAATACGCTTTAAAGATATATTTAGTGATAAGAAGAATGAAAAGATTATTAAGAATTATGTCCTTTAAGCAATTAAACTAGATCCTAAGTATATGGATTAGGTATTATTATTAAATTATAATAAAAATTTTAAGTAAAATAATTTTTTTAAATATAGGCAAGAATGGTTTTGAATCAATTCAATACAATTTTCCATGAAAGAGATTTTAATATTTCTTAAGCTGAAATTAAATTGTAAATGATATTTAACAAATTCTCTAAGACTGGTGTACCAGAAGCAAAATATTTGAATGAATGCACTAATATTCTTCTTGAACACATAGAACATTTAACCTCCGATTACATTGAAAGATTTTCTTAAATCTATACTTCTCTAGATTCTAGAGTTGATTTTATTAAGGTTGTTATCGAATGTGTTAAGTTCCATTAGAGAATTATAGAAAATATAGGTAAATTGATCTTTCTACTCTTTAAAGTTTCATTTATAAAATCCTCTAATTTTAATATTATTTATTTTTATAAAGAGAGATAATAACAAGAAACTTAGGCCTTAGAAGAATAATTAAGAGGTAGTTAAACATATAATCCTGTAAATAAATATTCTGAATAGTTGAAAATCTAGAAGTAGATATTGGAAGACAATTCCTAGCAAAGAGAATTTTGCTTATAGAAAATTATTTAAATCTTAGAAGAATTACATAAGGAATCTGAGTTTGATGTTAGAATTAAACCAGCTAAAGATTAATAAATAACAAATATTATTAAAATCATTAAGAACTATCCTTTTGATATTGTAAAACTAAATAGATTTTTTACTTAATTTAATTATAATCTATATCATATAATAAAGGTTCATGGAGCAGTGATTGATTTCCTTTTAAGAAATAAGAGAAGGAATGAAATCCTAGAACTAAATAGCCCTTTTACAGAGTAGATATTTAGCAATTTCGGAAACGATAGCGCTGATTGTTTGAAGATCAAATTTAAGTACCTTGAATAAAGTAATATCAGAGAGGCATATAATATCGCATTCTAGATTTCTAATTTCAAAAACAGAGAGGACTCAGATGAAAGAATTGTACTAGATGATAGAATTACCTTTACAGAAATAGCTATCTATAATGTTACTCTAATTCTTAATGATTTCAGTAAGTTTCATTTTATAATCATAAAGTTAATAATATAATTTAAAAAAATTAGATATTTCAGATTCTGACAAATAAAATTATATTATCGAAAGAGATATCCTTTATAAGTAAGTAAAGGTATTAAAATTATAAAAGAGAATATATGAAAAATTAAACAATGCACTTCTTTCTTTAGAAATGAAATTAAAGAAAGTTAAAGGTAATTAAATATTAGGATAAAATTGAAATTTAATTCATAATAATTAATTAATAATTATAATAGAAATCACCAAAAAGAAAGAGTTTGAAGATTTGAAGGTCAAATACAAAGAAAGTTATGATGTTTTATAATTCTTAAGATTAGATGAAAGCATGTTAGAATAATATTTCATATGGCCTCTTAATCTCCTAGAATTTGCTTTAATAATCTATGATTTGGCTTCAAAAGAAAAAGTTATTTAAACTATCAAGAGTATTTATGATTAAATAATCACTAGATTATACACAAATAACTTATTTGAGCATAATTCTTGGCCTCTAAATATTTAAGATACCGTAATTTATTATCATCATCAATTGATTCAAACATTAATTCATTAACCATTTAACAATATTAAATTTGATAATTGATTGTAAAGAATAATTATTTATATCTTTCTAATTAATATTCAAATTTAATTGCTTCATTAATTGAGGAAAATAATTCAAGGAATAATTAAATTAACCATTTATTTTAAAAATAGTTGTTGATGTTGAATGAAGAAATCTAAAATAAACCTAAACTATTTAATTTAGACCACATTGTAGTCAAATGTGAAGATAGTAATGCAGACATGTGCAGATAAACAAATTTCACCTTAAAAAATTTCATAGATTTATATTCATCACTTCTCTCTCAAAAAGAGGATTCAGACAAGAAGATTCTTAGATCACCCTTATGGTTACCTCACTTCCTTGTTACTAAATTAAAGTTCTCTCCTCTCTACTTAGTTTCATTCTATAGTGATATCTGTAACATCTTAAAAGGAAAGGTACCTTCTGAAAGCAATGTTCACATTAGTAACTGTATTTTCCTTCTTTTAAGACACTCCATTACTTATATTAGTAACATAATCTAAAACCATCAAAGTAATTCTATAGAACTTATTTCTATCAGAAACTCTATTTAAGCTATTGAAAAGATTGTTGATGTCTTTAATGTAAACTTTTAAATTTATTTTTTGAATTTTTGTATTAAGAAAAAATAAAAATTATTTAGATTGATTTAATGAGAGTAATTCGTGAAAGTGCTTAGAATGAATCTGAAATCATTTAATATTAGTAATAATTTACAAAAATATAAGAGGAACTAAATAGTTAAATTAGTTAAATTGAGTAATTAGATGGAGACTACCAATAAAAAAATATTTCAGCTTAATTTAATATTGTTAATGACAGTTAAGAAAGCTTTTTCTAAGGAAGCAGTAATGGCAAAAATAATTTAGTTTTTAACTTTGATTCTGAATCTAAAAAGGAATATAACCCAATAGCTACTTATAAAAAGGCATAAGAGAGACTTTTAAATAGTTTAAGTGAGCCTACTTCTAAATATGATTAGTAATTTGTTCATGGTACTTACAATAGCGACAGTAGTAGCTAAAATTAGGCTAATAAGACAAAGTCAAGTTCCTCAAATAACTAAACAAATAGTTCGGTCACCTTTGGGGAAAGCAGATTCTTTGATTCTCATCATAACACCAGCAGTAGTAGATAAAATATTTCAAATTAGCGTGAAAATGAAATATCATTCCTAAATCATAATGGTAATATCATTAGAGAAGAGAATGAAGATGAAGAAGAAATTATCAATAAATAATATTGAAAAGTTAAAAATGACGAAATTAAACTCTCTCTATAAATAATAAATAATATTGAGGATGAATCAATTTATCAATCTATGAAAAATAAATTTTTATAAATATCCACAACCCAATAATCTATCAATCTATCTAACTATATTTATTAATTTGCATTCTACTTTATCTTTTTGTATGATTGATTGTATTTTTTTTTCCAAATAATTAATATTTATTTTCAGATAATTTACATTTATCGATTTTATTTGTTATTTAATTTAATTTATTTTATGATTTTACATTTAACTTTACTTAATTTGAGTATTTTTAAGATAATTATTTCAGATTAAACTATCTATCTAAATTCTTATTTATAATCACTAACCATTTATATATTTGGATACTAGAAGGATGTTATTCTCAAGAATGTGAGTATTTACAGATAATATTATCTATCTATCTTTATCATTCTCTCATACAATATACATTTGTTACATCTATATATTAATTAATTTCTATAATTTTTTTAATCCAATCAAACTTCAGTCCATTTAAATATCTTGAATCTTACATACTTATCCATTATAATTTATTCTTCTTCTTCTTCCTCCTCTGTTTCAAACGTATTATATTCAAAATCTTCAAAAATATTATATTATTTTTCTTTTTTTTTGTCCAAATTCTTTTTATTGCCTTATTTTTTATTTTTACTATCTTTATCTTTTGATTATTGCTTTTATTTTTTCTTATTGGATGGCGTTATATTAGTCATTTCGAGTTATTAACCACTAATTAGCTTTTTCTTTAACTATTTTCTGGTTTAGTTAATTGTTGAATCTAGAATTTCTTTTGAAGTATCTTTGGTCACATTTTCTAAGTTAGCACCAAGGGAGTATTTAGGATCATTAATTAATTCAATTTCATTATTTTCTATTTCTTCAGGAGTAATAATATGGCCTGTTTCCAAGATGTTGACTCTTTCATTTAGGATATCTTTTAACAGTAAAACTAATTTCTCCTCTAGATTATTAAGCATATTTAAAAGGTCATATGGCTTCATATAATTCTCTTTAAAATGATAGAATATTTTCCAATCTATCTTATCCACATAATCCTTTAAATTTAAATAAAATAAACATACATTTAATGAAATAAATTAATTAATTTATAGTTACTTTTGCAAAGTAAATTCCTTAACAATATTAACACTAACATCTATTTACGAGAATCTTTTCAGAATATTTGTTTTCAAGCGATATTGCTAGATTTTTTAAGTTTTAGTTCTCATTTGTGTTTGATTCATCTTCTAAAATATCATTGTTATTTATCTTGTTAGAAATAAAATATAACTCTGAGATCTCATCATTTCTGATGAAAGATTTCAAATCAATTTCGCCTCTAATAAAATTCCAATAGTTTCTATAAGTTACAATATTATATAATTCACTGAAATGTTGCTCAGAATATTTATCAAGTAAATTTTCAGGATTTATTTTTCTATCAAAATCATTAGAATACATTATTAATTATTTGAAAAGCTGTTTGTAGAGAGGATTTCTTTCATATCTTTTTAAATATTATTTTGAAATTTCTAATTTTTCTTTAAAATAATTCTCTGCTTGATTGTGGAGTTACATTTAGTAAGACTCTGTCCAAACCCAAGCCCTAAATTCTTTTTTATTTTTTGAGGATTCGATAAAGAAAATAAATTCACCTAATCATTATTTATTAATTAAATTGGATTAAAAGTTTTAATACGAATTTAATAAATATTTACCTAATTAAAACTTAAAAGGGGCATTTTATAATTTATTTATTGCCTAGTTTTCTGTTAAAAGGATGATGGAGGAGGATTTCCAGCGACCTTTAGAAGGGCAACTCATAAAGAAAATATGAAAGTTCTTCATTTCTTTTAATATGTCTGGTCTATTATATAATATGAAAAGAAAAATTATTAATAAATACAATTAGCAATAGAAGAAATACAGCCAAATTTTTTCGTCTGTTGTCTTATCAAAGTAGTAGACCATTAAAGATCTATAAAAGAATTAGATTTTATTAAAGAAGTTAGTATAGCATAGATTGCATATTTTCTTAATCTAGATAGTGTATATAGTTATTTGTTCTTTTATATTTTTCCATAGAAGACCACTAATTGCAGATATGATAATAAAAATATGAGCAATAGTAATGATAATTAACCACCAACCTAAGAAAAGCTATTTATTAATAATAGGGTATTATTTTAATTAATATTCATCTTTATTTTTAAAACAATACCTTTTTCTCAATAATATTTTAATCAATTCCTTGATCTCCTTAACTTGAGATCTAAACGTTACAGTCTTCAATTTCATAGATAATAACTAAGCAAATAATAAGCAGAAATTCTGAAAAGATATGGAAATCATTCATTCTAGCAAGTGTGTATGGTTTCGAAAAATAAATAAAAATAGAAAAAAGAATGCAGACTGATCCCATAAATATGAGATTAGTATATAAGTTATCGTAAAGAAAAATTAGAGAGCCCATCATAAGGCCTTTCTTTATAAAGATCCAGAATGCAAAGTTTCTTGTAATGAACTTATCTCTGTTGTAGAATTCAAACAAACTTCCATATTTTTCTTCAAATCTGGTTTCTCCTTCACATTTGTTAATTTTATACATAAAATAGCCAATTGATATTATAAACAGAATTATAGTTCCTATACAAAGTGCTATAGACCCTTAATTAAAACTATTGCTTGTATCAATATTCCTTAATTGTAGACAAGCACTAAATACAATACCAAAAAATGAGCTCTAAATAAATTTAATTATAGGAGCAAAAGACAAGAAATTCTTTACAAATTTAAGGGCTTAGCAAATAATACTGTACTTATGATCGTCTTCAGTCTAATTGTAACAATCATGAATGCTTACTAATAAATATCGTCCTATAATAAATCCAGATAATGTCATCAAAAAACTAGCACCATTCAACATGAAACTGCTGGTTATATTTTATTCTGTAAATTTTTAAGGTGCAACTTAATTTACTAAATTACTTCCTAGTACCTATTATTTGTTTTATAAGTATTATAATTATATAAAACATCTTACAATAAAAATAGTTACTTATTAATCTCCACTTGAAGAAATCTCAATATCAAATATTTTAATGTTAAGATTTATGTTATTAAATGTACTAAAAAAGAGATCAGAATTAATAGGATAGACAACACTGATAAAGGTATAATAATAAGACCACTGCATAACATCTACAACAATATCTAATAATTGACACACATTCAAAAAATAAAATGCTGCACCCATTATACTTATTACTTAAGAAGTTGCTTTAGCTTTATCACTAGCATTTTTTATTGCATCAACTTAATCTTCAGGAATAAATTCTGTCTTACCAAACTTAGCAGTTAATGAAGAAGTCTAAATTATTAAAATATTATGATTTTTCGATAAAAAAATAACTTTAAATTTTAAGTTTACTTTCTTAGAGTGAGGAATGCCGCTTGTATCTCTAATATAGTCTGCTAAGAGGTTAATTTTTAAAATAGAATAAAGAACAGACTGCTAAGGAACAGCTTTTAAATCAATAGTTTGTACATACCCACCGATCTCATCTAGAGGAGTTATTTTTGATATAAAAGAAGAAATATTTTCCATAGATAATTAAATAATTCTTTCATAACTCTAAGCATATTCAACTCTAATTGGTCTACTAAATTTAATTTTTACATTATTTGGTTTATTATCAGTAGCACTATAATATATTAATTCATTTGTTATTTCTTCTAAGCAAGCTTCTGAATTATCTAAACAGCACAACCTTTATTAAAAATTAATTTAATTTTTTTTTTATTAGAAAAATTACCTTTTAGTAACCTAATATTAAGAATTAGGACATCTTTTTAGGCAAACATTCTTACCATTCTAGACATCACCGAAATATTCAAAAAACTAGCAAAGTGGGATACATTTGAAGCTATATAAATATAAACTTCCTGTACATGAAGAGCATTCATTATAATTAAATCCAAAACATTCTTAGCATGAGCTATGACACAAGTTGCAAGTTTCTCCATCTAACCAAACTTTATCTGTAGTAGGGCAAACACAAGTCGGTAATTGAATTCTATTTTATCCACATTCAATCTTTTATATAAGGTTTTAATAGTATTTTAATAATTGGGAAATTCTTTAATTTTACACAATTTGAAGCAATAGATTCACATTTATTGCATTTCAATTAGCAAGGGAGGCACTTATTCAGAGTAGTATTTTCGTAATAACCATCTTCACAAACACATTTTCCTGTTGTTGGGTCAAATACTCTTTTATCTGCAGCCTAAGAACAGGTCAAGCAATTTGAATCTAAATCTCCATTACAACTTAGGCATGAAAAATGACATCTCTTACATTATAGTTATGTAGATTATTCGTAAAATCTCTCTACACAAACACATTTTTTGCTTTTTTAAAATTATAATAAGGTTTGTTAATAAATTTAAATTAATCAATCATTTTATTTACTTCACTTCATCAAGTTAACGATACTGATTCTTATCACAAAAAGAGCAAGAATTAATATAAATATCAGTGCATTACATGCAAGTTTAATGGCATTACTAGCAAGCAGGCTATCCAATTTCAAAGTATCCAGTATTACATTTACATACCTTAAAAAAAATAATTTAAGAATAGTAATAATTTATTAATTTAATTATTAAATTACACTTCCCTCAAGAACTCTGTTCAAAGATGAATCGCATGATTTACATTCATATTAGCTATCTCCGTAGCATGTATCACATGACTGATGACACTAAGAAAAACATTATGAAAGATTTGTACAGGTCAAACATTTTGGAATAGTACAACTTTTGCAGGAGTTATTTTCAAAGTACATCCCTAATTAACATCCAAATAGATCAAGTTAGAAAGATTTGACTGCCCAAAAACTTTAAGAAAACAAAAAATTAATCATCATTATCTATCAAATAAATGTAACAAAAGGTTACCCTGAATGATTTTAGGTCTAAATAGAAACCAAGAAATCTTATTAAGTTGTTTACTCATATTTTAATTCAATCTTTACAGGATAAATTATAATATCCTATGCTCCAGAACTCTAACAACTATTAATACCTTGTGTCGAGGAGAATATTTCTTCATATTTGATATTCCCATTCACTGAAACAATCAAAGAACCTTAGGTTTACCAATTACCTACTTTAATGAAATCAAATTATATTATCATAAATACAAAGCTATCCTTTATAGAATAAGTTCTTGTAAGTTTTGTTGCTGCATTAAAACAACCCTACCCTCCATAAAACTCCATAGATCCAGTTTAACAACTTTATAAGGGTGATGTACTGCATGAAGCCAATTAGTTAGTAATTGTCCAAGAAGGCTAATTTATATTGAAAAAATGGATATAAAAAATTATTTTGCTATAAATTTTACTTCAAGTGTAGCAGGTGGGATGAAACTGAAAAAAGAGCGAATTTAATGCAAATCATTATTTGGTAGACCACAATTAGTTGATAAAGGTCCAGTGCAATATCTACTATTACAAGAAGAGTGGCATTTTTAAACTGATAAATTAAATTTATTAAATCCCCAATTAAATTAAGTTCCTGGATCTGTTTGAATATCAGGCTAAATACTAATTGATAGGTCATATGAATAGTGAGGAAATTCAAAAGAGAATTTTTTAATTTAATCTCCTCCTAAAGATGTATTAGGAGAGCAAATCCTTCTATTAGATTCACAAAAACTAATTTATCTCAATACTTTCCCATCAATAATTATGAGGATCTTTTTACCTGCCCAATTATTTATTTTGATAAACTATAGTTAATAAGAAGGTAATTTTAATATAAATATATTTTTTAATCCAAATTAAGAAGATTTTTACTTCTATTTAGAGTTTTGCTGAGTAATGCGGTGATGTTATATGGAAGTAATTTTAAACTTTAGTCTTCCAATCAAAAATATTTAAACCTCCAAAGAAATTAACATTATTACACGTAGATATATATGTAGTCGAAGGTGAACCAATTATAATCCAATCTTCTCTAATTAAATTAGCAGAATTAATCTAATAGACAAAACTAGCTATTTTTTCAATACCTTTTATGAATAATGAGAAATATATTGTTTATTATTCATTTAATACTTTTATTTACCATTATCAGGATCACAACTTGTGCCATCTGAACAAATTATGCATGTCGATTAGCATAAACCAAAAATTATTTTCAATTCTCTAATTCCAAAAGAAGATCCTACTTACTATAAACTGAAAGTTGTCTCCGATGAGTGATGTGGATTAATGGTAAACTCAATAAAGCTGGTTACAGGATATTTTTGGCAAGGAGTTATTTAGCCTTAGTAATAATTAATTGGCTACTCATCATAATATATAGAGAGAGTAGTACCACATTTAGCTTAAATCTAATTATTTACAATTTTTTTAATACTAATTAAAATATTTTTAAAAATTTATTTACCAATTTAAATTAAACATAAATCTAGTAATGAACTGGCAAATTTTCTAACTCAATTAATATAGTTTGTGGGTTCATTAAATTAAGATTGGACGAAGAAGATAATCCAATAAAAGGATAAAAATCACTATTTAGAAAAATGAATTCACTAACTAGGCAATATTTGTTAAGAATAAGAGTATTTTCTACTCTCGCTTCATACAATTCCCTCTCATAGTAATATTATTACATCAACATAGGTGATAAATTTGTTTCTAGATTTTAAAATTTTTATTACAAATTTACTTATAAAATATTATTGAAATATAATTCTTTACATACACAGGTAGTCGAATTTTCACATACTAAACAAGACGAAGCACATTCAGAAGTAATAAAAATCATCCTTTGTATTCCCCAAAAATACTCACTAGCTGTAGTAATTCCTTTTATTTACACACTAAAAGTATCAAATTAATGAAACATAGTTTTTTAGATTGTACACTTTTAAAATGGATAGTTTGAATTGGCTGTATCAATTCCACTTAAACAATTTGCTGAAGAACTCTATTACACTATCTCTTCAAGTTCTCCTTTTATTAAAACTTATCCATCATTCAAGGTTTAACCAACTGGAAAAAAAAAGAATATGTCAATTTCAACTTATGTAGCATAGTGAGGTTTTAGTGTAAGCAATGTACCACTTCCATCAAATGGACCATAAAAATTTAAATAAGAATCACTTTTAAAGCAATTCAAACCTCCATACATACTTTCTCCATTTACTTAGGTAAAATCGCAATTGTTAATTGCTTTTCTTTAGAGAAAACCTGCTTTTACTACATTCTAAATTGTATAATCAGAACTACTTGTTAGATGATTAAACTATTCGCAATCTAAATAATGGTAAAATAAAGAATTAAGAGAAATAAATATGTCTTAAAAAGGAATATCTTACTCGTTTATAAAAGTTATATTAATTCTACTATTACAAAGATTTAGAAATAAAACATCATCTATTTTTTTATTATTACTTAATTATTTAATCTTTTGAAAAGAAATCACCAATAGATTTTAGATGAAAAATAGATTTCAAATTATTTGATTACAATTCCAATCAAAGGTATAAATAAATTATAAATTCCAGTAACCTACATTTTAGAAAAGAGCAGTAAAATCATTTATTCTATTTGGTTATATTCAGTTTTACCAATTAGGACTCAACATTATTTTCAATAATAAAATTATTTTGAAATAAATTTATAATTTAATACTCCTTACCTAATCCTATTTTGGAGAATTAGATTGAACTTTCTATTTGCTTCGAAATGTATAATTTAGATTACTAAACAATTCAGGTTAAAATTTGCATTTATCTATTGACTTAATTTACAAATCATAATCAAATATTTCTATCTATCTCTATATATGTATGAAATTAGATATTCCTAAAATTATATGAGTATATTTAACATTTATCTGCAATTTATTTTATGTAAATTAAAAAGTTATCATTTAAAATAAAATATTGGTATGTTTAGCAAATATGAAATATGGATAAACCATTAATAATTTTAATAGTTAATGTTTTATTATCTATCTATCAACATATTTATTTGATTACTATAGATTTGTTTCCAATAGATAGTTAGATAGATAGATAGATTAATCAAATAACAACAAAATGTGATAAATATTATTAAAATATTCTAAATTATTCCATTCAATCTCTAAAATTAAGATCATAAATATTATTTAAAATTCCCTTTATGATAAAATATATTAAAATTACAATATCCTAAACACAATAATATCTTATAAACATTTCAAGATGGATTATTTTCTAAAATTTGGGTTTTAAATCTTCTAAATTACTCAATTCCTTTAAAAAATTATAAATTATAATATAATTTTCATTTAGTTATGTTAATAAACTTAATTGATATTTTATTGTAAAGGGAACTATATATACCTATACATAGGCATGCAAGCATGTATGTAGGTAGGTAGACTCAATTAAGATAATTTTTAAGATAATAATAAAATATCTTATTAATTAAAGATTATTTTCAGATTCAAGGAATTGGTTTTAGAACTTATTTAGTAATTAAAATACAGAGTATAGGATAAAATGAATAGAATTAAAAGACCAAGCAAGATAGATCCTTTAGAATTATTAAGGGAATATTCCATAAATAAAAAGGAAGTGTTAAAGAAGGATTAATACTTAATATTTGAGTAAACAAAATTAGAATTGAAAACTCCTACTGCATGGAAGAAGAACACTGGTGGCTATTATACTCTAGGTGATTTATGGCTTTTTATGTTAAAAGTAGAGTAGAATATGCCCATGAAGATGTATTTTAATTAGCGTTAGCAATATGCTTTAGAAGGTATTGATAAGATTGATGAAGATGAAATTTGTAGCTATTTGTAGGGAAAAATTGATAATTCTGATAAAATAGATTAGGAAGCTAAATAATAGCTTCTATCCTCAAGGAAAAGCAAGCCAGAAGCATCAACTTCTGAAAGCGGTTTAACTAAAAAGATAAAAACAAATGATGGGGAAGCTAAGACTGTTGAAATGTAATAAAGAGAGGAACATTTAAATGCAATTAATTGGATAATGAAGACTGAAAAACCATTAACTTCGAAAACTCGTATGCTCAGAAGTAAATTTACTCCTAATATAAACTTCAAGCAATTCATAAAGGTAAATACTTTAAATTCTCTATAAATATGATGCAGTTAAATTTGAATGATTCTAAGAAATGAATATTTTAAAATAGAATAAATTTTTAAAACATAAAATATTGATTATTTTTTCTAATATATACTCATATATTTTATTTTAAATCTGATAATGATAAATTGATTGATTGATTGATCTTTAGTGAGACATAAAGTAATAAAATTTTATAATAAGCAAGCAGAATATCTAACTAATGATAAAAATATAGTGATAATATCGAAAAATAATCTAAATTCCTTTTTATAATACTTTTAAATAGATTATCTATTTATTAGTATTGCAGAATATATTTTTCATAAAAAAACTTATTAAATTTGAAAATTTATTTTAGTTTTGGAAATATTTATTTAATTATTATCATTTTTCAAAATAGTATTTAGATGAAGGAAAAATGAATGCACAATTAAACTAGATGGAATCCAAATCCTCTATTAACTATCCTTGCTTATTCAAAGAATTAAGAGATAAGAGACTCAAGCCTATCATTGTTGTCCCTACAATGGGAAGAACAGGAAATATTTCATTATTTAATTCAAAAAAATTCCTTGAAGAAGGAAAGTATGAAGACCCTGAAAATAAAGATTATAATAATAGTGATAGAATAATTTAAATAGAAAGAAACATTAAGGGACATAATTTCATATTTGAAATTTATGATAACGTTGGTACCTTTGAATCTAAAAATAATGCTCAATAAAAGGTAATAAATAAATTCTTTAATAAATGTTAAAAAATAAATATATATTTTATAAAAGTCAAAATGGGAGAGAGTTGTAGGAGTATTTGTAAGTGGATAAAAATATCAATTCAAAGGATGGCCTAAAGAAGATAATATTCCTAGTATTTTGGATTCAGTTAAGGGCTTTTATTTAAAGTATAACGATTATCCTACACCAGATTAAGTAGCAAACTGGAATGTTAAAATTGTTAACGTATATCGCCACAAGAGACATTTAGATTTAGCTGCAATTGAGTAATTTTGGTAGGAATTGGAGAATTTTATGATTTAACCTAGAAGTAAAAATAAATGAAAGAAAGAAAATTAATAAATAAATATTATAGTTTTAAGTAGAATAAACACTTTGTAAATGTATTTGTAGATTTAATAATTAAGTTTATAATCCCTTTAATAGCTATAATAAGTACTATTTATAATTAATTCATCAATTCTGTTATTTTAGAAGCTATATTTATTTAAAATGTTCTTACTTTTCACGTTTTAATCTCTCTTCTCTTAACTTTTATAATTTCTCTTATTTAGCTCTTTCTTCTTCTCTTTATTACTCCTTCAACTTCTACTCTTTCTTTCTTTATTTCTTTTCCTTATCTTTTTTTCTTGATTAGGATGAGGGAGAAGAAGATCTAGAAGATGAAGATGATTTGCAATGGCGGTGTTTATGCTTTTTCTTTTCTTTCTTAATTTTTTTCTCCTTATCTGGTAATTTTTTATCTTTATCTTCATAGCTTTTTCTTTCTTTTTAATGAGTCTTTTAAGTAGAATCATTATCTTACTCTTATTCCTATTCGATTTAATCTTTTTATGTGTGAGGGATTAATTTTTAATCAATCACTTTAAATAAATATTTATCTTTCTGATTTCTAAAAATGTTAATTTATTTTTTAAGATCCTTTTTTATCATTGAATCATCTTCTCTATTTTCATTAATTGATATAGGATTTTGCTTTTGGTTTTATACATACCAAGGAGCTACTTACTAATCTTTAAAGTTTCCTCCAAAAACTGTATCTTTATCATAAGGTTTTCCTTCAAAGAATTTAGAATTCTACATGTCTAGCTTCTTTTATGCTTCCTTATTTAACATCTCCTCTTCCATTTCAAAAAGATTAACATTTTTTTATTTCTCCTTAATTTTTTACTCAGCTTTTTCTTACTATTTAATAAATTTCTCATGTTATTTCAAAGCTAGTGAACCTTAATTATTATTTCTATTTTTCTTTTCATCACTTTAATAATCTTTCAATTTCTTTTTATCTCTCAATTCTTGCAATCTGGAGCTTGATTCATTAGTGATTTATTTAACATTTTCTTAGTTTCTCTTTTCATGCAATTTCCTTTTATCCCTTTCAACTTTTGCGCGATTGTCATGATTGTATACATTCCACCTTTTTTGAGGTAAAATATTTAAGCCACCATGTCCACCCATTTAATTAGTTCTTCTTCAATTATTTTACTTTAATCAATTTAAGAATTTGTTTTTAATCAAAAATAATAATAGATTCAGTATTATCAGACTACATAAGAGTAATAGATCATTCACTTACAACAAATTAAAGATTGATTGCATTTAGAAATATTAAAATATTAATTTCTTCTTATTATTAATAAAAGTATAACATACTAAATAAAATAAACTTTTTTCATTACTAATCTTTATTATATTTAATCACCGCGAGATTTTATTAATTCAAGAGCTTTTTTCAAAGAAACAAATAACAGAAAAATACTAGTGGGATCATAATATATTAATTATTTAAGAGAAAATGATGAGTAAATCAGTAAGTATGTAATCTTCGATTAGATAATCTCCTGGTTCTTCAATGAGATTTTAAATATAGCCTAATAAAATGTCTAAGTATTAATAGCAAATGAAATAGCATTATGAATAATTAGAATTGAGAGCTTAAGAGAATTATAAAAAAGATAGAGAGATAGTTGATCATTTAAATCGATGGGATTATTGTAACCCAGATAACAATTAGGATTAACTGCCAATGCCTTACCTGTAATCTAAATATATTATATATGCCTTGAGCTGAGGATATTTTCATTAATAAAACTAAGCTAATTACTATTAAAAAAATTAATAGAGCAATTGATGAAATAATTTAAGATGGAATAATAAAGGAAGTACTAAATAAAATAGGAGATATTGAAAAATAGAAATAGGATCCAAATTACGATGGTATCATACATACTTAATATTTTTTAAAAGTATGATGGAAAAATTAGTATCACTTTCTTTATAAATTATAGGATAGCTTAAAGTTATTTATCCATAAGGTGATGTAATTACTCCATCAGGAATAACTGCAATTGCTGAAGCATAAGGGAATCCTTCAAAACATTTAGTTATGGGAGATAAATTTGGAAATGTTTATGTATTTGATTAGAGTAAGAAATCAATTATCACTAAATTTGATCAGTTACCAAGTAAAATTATTGAACTAAAACACATTAAATAAAAAAATATTATTTAAGTTCTACCAAAAAACGAAAAATATTTTTCATCATAGTAGATTAGATAATTCTTTTTATGAGTCTAAGGAAAATAAAAAGTAAATAATAATACTTTTGATATTTACAGGAAAAAGAATTATTCATATATCAGCTGTTCATATGAAGCTAATAGACTCTCATATCACAACAATAGCTATCATATAAAGAGCCTAAAACAAAGTATCCATATTAAGGTTATTATTATTTTAATTTTGAAAGATTATTTTAGTTCTTATTTCTTTCGAAGAATAATATTTATTATTAAAAAATAAAGATATGTTGATGGAGAAAATGTTCTTAATATTCAAAGTACAATAACAGTATCTTAGTTAACTAAAACAGCAGGTTAAAGTGCTAATGAATTTGTTTATGAGTCTATTTTGAGCTTAAATTCTACTTACTTAGCTCTACTTCATTACAGTGGCAATGTATCATTATATAATATCCCTGAACCTCCATTATAAAAGGTTTAGGTACAAATTGATGCCGAATCTTAAGTTTTTATAAGAACTGAAGACTCTAATTAGAGCCTAACATCTTTAAATAAAAATTAAGCTTCTCCAAGGTATGAATTGTCTGAATAAAACTATAAATTGCCAGTTTATACATAAAAAGATCTTCCTGATTTAAAGCCTTATTATATTATAGAATTTAAAGGTATTTTATATTTTTCTATATTAAATTGCTGATTTATTAAGCTCCTCAAAGATTTTTTAATTTTTTTTAGGGAAAAAAAGAGAGAAAAAATATTCAGAAATTATGAAAGAAATATAAAAAAGTAATGATGTTTTGAGATCTTCTTTATTAGGTATAACTGTTGATGAAATGTATGCTTAGATTGCTGCCAAATAAGCTGCAGCTTAATAACCACCATAACAGTAGCCTCCTCCAGCCCCTGTAAATTAAAAAAAAGATGTGAAAAAACCTGGAGGAAAGGATGATAAAAAAGAAGAATCAGCAAAATAAGTTTAATTACAATAATAATAGTAATAGTAACCTCCAGATTTCTTAAAAAATAAAGATGTTTTATTTGGTTAGGATCGTTTCGAATAAGTTTAAGGTGACACTTCTGAAGATATTAATATTCCTTTTTATAGGCCTAAAGTTGTATTTTTATCTGAAAAAGTAACATTTTCTAATAAAGATAAATAATTCAACAGACCTTTTACTTAAGAAATTGTAACTGGGTTAGTAGTGACTTGGTACAATTCAAAAAACTTTTAATATCACAAGTTAAATGAAAGCAGTTTTGAAAATTTGACATAATAGTAATAATACAAATTTACTCGAAATGATAATTTCTAAAATGTAAAACCTCCCTCTTTTAAATCTCATATGATTCAAAATTTTAGTTTAATTTACTCAATAACTAGGTAAAATTGCTAATAATTTCTTTAAGAGTAAAGTTAATTTTTTATTTTTATAAATAAAAGTATGGAGATGTGCGAGAGCTAAAAATATATTGGCTTTGGATTGAAAGATGGTAATATTATTTTATGGGATAATGAATTTTAGGTAGAAAAGAAGAGCTTGCAATGCCATTCTTCAAGTATCAGTTGCATTAGATTTTTCTATGAGAAATTTCTAGTATCAGGTTGTAATAATGGCTAAATATTTATCCACTCACTAGAAAAGGATGATAAATTTGTAAGTCTCTCGAATAAATTTAATGTGTTAAAATAGAATCCTATTTTAAATATTTAAATTAATAAATATGGGTTGATATATGCTTTAGATTCTAGAAAAAATCTTAGGACTTATAATATACATCTTGGATAAAAAATTGCTAATTTATAGCCTAAGTTATCCTATGATAAAATAGAAGGGAATTAGGCTTCAGATTAATAATAATAATAATAGCAATCTAAATATTAAATTAGTTGGTCAATAAATCCTTTATCTATTTTTCATATTTCTAAAGGTATAAATATCAAATTATTACATTTTTAGTATATTAACTTATATTTGCTACTTTTATCACAAGTAAGCAAGTTAGGAAGTAAGTAAAATATTTTTTTTAAAAAGATGGAGACTAGCTTTATGTATTAAACGAAGAAATTAATACTGAACAGGTGAGTAAATTTACTGAAGATTAAAAGCAAGCATTTTTAAATGGTTATTAAAAAACTGGAATAGTTTAAATATTCAAATTATCTGATAATCTCTCTACAATTTATGATGGAATAAGGAATTTATTGAGAAATGGAATAGAAAAAGATAAAGTATTATTCTAATTTACATAGATGTCAAGATAAGATTTAGATAATAAAGAATATTCATTAGCCCAAGTTACCTAATATTTTACGGAGAATTAAACTATTTCTAGTAAAAATAATTCTACAATCCTTCCTAGGTTCTCTAAAATAAATAAATCGTAAATATTAAATTAAATTATAATTAATTCTTATTATTTAATATTTTTTAGGTCAATATATTCCAACAGGAAAACAATAAAATCTCAAACTAATTTAAAAATTTTGGAAAAGGATTTAACAAATAATTTAAGTGCTAATATTAGTTCTATTAAAAATCCTATTTTACCAAGCATATCCAAATTAAAAGAGGGATTTTTGAGTCCTTCAAGTGATGTATCGTCAGTAAATTCAGCAAGAAGATCTACAAATTTCAAAAATATCTCATAAGTTTAAGGTCTTACTGAATAAAAACTCCATCCAGAGAGGTATCTGTGGAAATCTTAATATGAAAGCTCATAATTATTTGATCCTTTAAATAATACATTAATAAAGGCAAGGGATAGAATTTCTAGATAGTAAAAATATCATTATTATTAATCTTTATTTCAATATTATTTTATTTTAGGCATATATTAGAGGAGTCTTTAAATAAGTCAATGATAATTCTTGAAAAGAATTTAAAAGCAAAAGAAGATGAAATGTAAATGCGAGTAGATTTAGAAAAGAAGAGGCTCTTAAGAGAGAGTATACTTTAAACTTAAGAAAAAAATAAGAAAAAGAAAAAGAAATAATGACAGCTTGGCTAATTTATTAATTTCAAGAGCAACATTCAACCTTTAAGTTATTTTAATTAACATTATTATATAAAATATTAGTGCAATTCTTTATAAAAATCTTGTAAATTAATTTGTTTAAACCATTTAATTTCCAATTTATTCTTCTTTATCTACCTTTTTAAATTAAATATTTTTATCAACTAAGTTTTAAAGAAGAAATAAATATGCAAAAATACATTTTCTAATTGTAAAATAAAATAAAATTAAACTATAAAAATTATGGTAAAATTTCAATAGTAAAATTTTTTATTTATTTGATGATATCTGATAGGTAGGATTTTCTTTTTTCAATAATTTATTAATACAAAAAATTTGAATTTAATTTTTTCGAAAAAAAGTTAACTAACTAACTAACATCCCAATATTAAATTTTTGATATCTTGATTTCCATAAATACTGTTATAAATTTATTTAATTAAAAGAAATCTAAATGGAATAAATATATTAATGAATCTACTTTTTAGTGGAATCTATTATTTAAAAATAAATACATTCTATCTAAATAAGATGAGCTAATCAGGAAGAAGCTCAAATTAAAGATATTACTACTTATCTATTATAATTTAATTTGTTTGGGATTAATAGATTTACTAATTTGTCTGTGTAGAAAATTATAATTGCTATTAATTAATTTAGATAAATGTATTAGAATATTAATGAAACAAAGAGATTTTTATATCAATATTTATTTTACAGCTATTCATTTTTTAGAGTATATTAAATGAAAAAATATTAATTAATCTAAAAGAATATTTATTAATCTAATTATAATCTATATAAACTACTATAAGTATTAATGTCTCTTATATTTAAAATATACTATAATTTTAAATTAAAAAAGTATAAAGATGCAATGAATGAGTCATTGCCTAATCACCGAAGTTACTTGACAATTAAGCGAAATAGTATATTTAAGCAGAAAAAAATTATAATTCAAGACAGTGGAAAAAGAGAGAGGTTCTGTTGCTCCGAGAAAATAGTTGATGAAAAAAGAAATTAAAAATGTGAACATTATTATGACAAAATATTAAAATTTGATAAGACTAACAAAGAAATCAAGCGATTAAAATTGAATTTGTGTATTTAGATCAAAATAGAATGATGAAATTGTTAATGAATACTTATCAAAATGGTCAAGCAAATACATGCAAACACTTTGCACATAAATACATATTATATCATTAATATATTCTTTAATTTATAGTGAGAGGTAGATCCATATATTTTGGATGAGGTCGTGGATAGAGAGAAATACCTACAAAGAAATTAAATAAATCAAGCAACTAAGTAATTCAAAGACAGAGTCCAACAACAACATCAAAAAAAGAAAGAAATTAAATAAAAATTTAAGAAAATCTAAATAAAAAAAAGGAATAATCATATAAAAAATTAAGAAGAAAAGAAGAAAAGAAAAAATTATAAGTATAAAAAATAAAGTAAGAAAAAAGAGTGTGGCAAAGCAAAAAGGCGAGTCATTAGTAATTTGAAAGAGAAACCAAATAAGTATTTTTAGAGCAAAGTAATTCTTTAATTTCGATTAAACAATAAAAAAATAAGAGGATATAGGCCTGTAACTAATCGCGAAATCTTTTCCAAAGCACGGTATACTAAACTCAATCTAACCATTACAATTGAGACTCTCAGATACATTTAATAGCTTTAAATTATTGATTTTTGAAAAATCACACCTTTTCTTCAGATATGATTACAATTTTAAAAGGTTTTAAAGCATTCTATTAGATAAAAAGAGGAGTGATGCACGAATATAAAGATGTAAAATACATAAGATGCTTAAAAATAAAAGATTAAAACTAGATAGAATTATATTTAAAGAATAGCTTAGGATTTTCATTTTCTCCTTTATTTTTTCTTTTTTTCAAATTTTTCTGAGATTTTTCAAATATTTACTAAATATCAAAGGGTAATAGCATTAAAACTAGTTTTTATAGATGATTATGGAGGATGAGAGTATGTATTAGCGAATATTATCAATCAAATAGGTTACAAAAATTTATAACCTTACAGGATCCTTACTAATTTATTAATTTATTTAAGAATCATTGTGAAATTACAATTAACAACCCAGCAAAAAAGGATTGGTTTTACTGCCAAAATAAAATATTTAAAATTGATCCATTTATTTTAAGTTTAAAAATAATTTCCTAAATAATTAGATAGTTTATTAAGGTAGAGGGAAAACTATAAAGAACTTAGGCTGATCTCATAAAAAAGAGCAATATAATCAAAATAGATAGATAAAAGGAAGTTCATCATCAATAACTAATATAAAGAAAAGAAAATAAGATAACAGCTGCTAATTAAATAAAGGAAGAAAAACAAACAATTAAATAGGATAAATGGTATTAACTACTAAATAAAAAGATGAATTGAATCGTGCAATTGCTGAATATTTGTAAAAGCATGGATTTGCTAACACATTACGTTAGTTTGAAGAAGAATCAAATATTAATTTGAAAGATATTCAAGAAAATAATAAATCAGCTAAGGGAAATAGTGCAATAACAGATATCTTAGAGAAGAAATGGGTCAGTATTACTCGTTTGTAGAAGAAGGTTATGGAGCTAGAAAATGAAAATTAGCGCTTGTAAGAAGAAAATAATATACTGAAACGTAAGCGTCCAGGAATGATGCTTTCCAATGGTAATGATACTGCTAGTAATGGATAATTAGCAACTGGAAATGGTGGAAATGAATCCCACGATCAAGATTAAAGTTTTATTCCTAAAGAACCTGCTAAATTTGTCATGCAAGGTCATCGTTCTTCAGTAACTTAAGTTTCATTCCATCCAACTTATAGTATTGTAGCAACAAGCTCTGAAGATTGTTCTATTCGTTTGTGGGATTTCGAATCAGGGCAATTAGAGCGTGCCCTTAAGGGACATATGGGAACAGTTAATTCAATTACATTTGATAGTTAAGGCAAGTATATGGCCTCATCCTCTAGTGATCTTACTATTCGTATTTGGGATTTATCATAATATATTTGCATTAGAACTCTTTATGGTCATGAACATAACGTTTCAGATGTGAAATTCCTCCCTAATGGAGATTTCCTCATTAGTGCTTCTCGTGATAAAACTTTGAAGCTATGGGAAGTAGTTACTGGTTATTGTAAACGTACTTATGAAGGTCATGAAGATTGGGTTAAATGTCTTAGAATTAATGAGGCAGGTAATCAATTTGCATCAGGCTCTTCTGATCAAACAGTAATGGTTTGGAATTTAGATGTTACTTAACCTTAACATGTTCTAAGAGGTCATGATCATGTTGTAGAATGCGTTATCTATGTGAATGTTCCTGTTTCATATGTTAAGGATGCATTAGCTAAAACTGAAGAGGGTCAATAACTTAATAAAGATGAAGAAGAATAAAAATCATAGGCAACCGATAGTAATAGCACAACTCCTTCTTCAAGAACCTCTGTAGCCACAAATGTAAAAAACACATAAAGTGCTAAAACTATATAACTTATTATTTCTGGATCTAGAGATAAAAATATCATAATTTGGAATGCTCAAAATGGATAGTAACTTGGAATTTTAAAGGGACATGATAATTGGGTACGTTCACTGGCTGTTCACAATAATAATAGGTATTTATACTCTTGCTCTGATGATAAATCATTGCGCATTTGGGATCTTGAAAAGATGAGATAAGTACGTAAAATACACGAAGCACACAACCATTTTGTTAGTTCAGTTGCTTTTAATCCTAGCTATCTGATTCTTGCAACTAGTTCAGTTGATACTTCAGTTAAAATATGGGATCTTAAGGACTACTGAACAAGAAATGAGAATAAAATAAAATTAATAATCACGAATATTCTTCTTCGTTAATTCATAAATATCAACAACTATTATCTTAAATCAATAAAATAAATCTATAAACTTTATTATTTGATTTCCTTTTAATAATGAGTATTTCCACTAATAAACTAAAAACTGATAACTTAAGTAAATAAATGTATTATATATCTATCTGTCATCCCTTTTACCATTAGATGACGTTCATTCATTTTATTATTATTTTCAATTAACTCTTATAGTATCTATTAATAAATAAATGAAAATCTTCTACTGTTATTAGTGAATATAAGTCAAATATAATTAATTAATTAATTGATATTAATAATAATCAAAGCCTATACCATCTCTTCATCATATATTCAATATTAATATATTAATTATTATTTACCTAATAACACTTCTATTGTCTTCTTTCTCTCATAACAAAAATAATTATTGCATATACTGTACTTTAGTTATCTCTAGTTACTTATCAGTCTATTCTCTATCAAATTCATTTCATTCCTATTTTTAAGGCTTATTGTATCTGTAGTTTTGTCATTTATAAATCATCCTTACCATAGCATCAAACAACAATAGTAAAGAAATTACAAATTTTAATTATATTCTTGAACAAAAAATCATGATTTTATTTTTATAATTAAATTTATATATTTCAATATGAAACATGTGGGAAAGTTATTATAAATTAAACAAATGAAGAGAGAAATATTTTTTGTTTTAATTATTACTTTTTAAAGTAATAAAATTGTTTATTATAGGTTAGTTATTTTAGATAGATAAATAGAAAGTATTAAAGGATATAGATAGAAAGCAATGATCCTTACTTTGGATAAAAAATTATTTAGTAAAGTATGTAAAAAGAGAATATTGATAAGAACTTGAATCATACTCTTAAAAACAATGATTGATTTGTAGGTTGGTTGATTGATTGATTATAAATGATTTCAAGTAAATATAAAAATGAGATAAATGTAAATGTAGTTTAAAATAATAATATCAATATAATACCAACTATTTCTCTATTAATCTATTCACTATATATAGTTTATTTATATTTTTTATATTGTTCATATACACACTACTCAAAACATCTTTTTTCTACTCTCTCTAGTTTTTTTTTACTTTGTTTTTTGAAAAATACAAAAAAAAATGAAATTATTATTAATCAATCTGAATAAATTGTAAATAGATGTTTAGAAATAGCTATTTTTCTTCTATTTTTTATAAATTTGAAGGTTTAAATCTCATCAAAATTACATTTCATAATCTTTGTATTCTATCTTTCTTAAAATTTACTACATTTTAAAGGTTTATTTGAGTAAAATTTCCATAATTTTTTAAAAAACTCAATGATATTACCTTAAAAAAAGTATTGTTCAGAAATGGTTACTATAAATAAATAATATTTATAAATAGTTAGAAATAAATTTATAATATAGATTTTATTTATTAAAAGTAGAATAAATTTAAATGTAGAGTAAAGATGTATTTAGATTAAGATAATTTTATTAAAAGAGGGAATATTAAATTTATTCTCATCTAAACTATAGAATCAACCTAAGGTGTTAATAATCAATAAAAATTTTGTTTTCTCCTTGCTACAGAATTTATGCATAAAACAGAATCTATCATAATCAAAGGTATAAAATAGATTGTTTTATTTTTGAATAGTAAAATAAAAAATATAAGGGAATTTTTAAAAATATACTAACCTTTTATTATTTATCATACATTTTGAATTGAAAATAATAATTATTCTTTCTTCTATAATAAGAAAAGAAATTAGATTAGTTGTAAAAAATTAAATAAAGTTATACTGCTTGATAAATTAGAAAATGTTAGAACTAAATGTTTTGTTTTTTTACAATAAAGGTAACCTACTTTGAAGGTAAAAATAAAAACCATATTAAGAATCTATCTCATCAGATCTAAACTTAAATTATGATTCTCAGTATTGATTTAAACTGTTAAAGTAAAATAAACATGGATAACTTATTTACTCTAATGTATTAAATCCACCTTTAGAGTTCAAAACAGAATTACATAATCTTCGTTTATCATAATTATGTTATTAACGTAATTACATGTATTTTTTTCTAATTTCTTAGGGATTTTATTTTTTGATATAGAAGGAAAAAATATCAGTAAATGATTTGAATTTTCGATTTGGAAGAATATACCTATCCTCCAACCAATATGTTACCCCAATTGAAATAAAAATTTTAATCATTCAATTCCAAAGTTTACTTTTTATCAACCTTTTCTGATTAATTTTATAGTAAAAGTTGAAATTATCGATTCCAACGATTCCTTTTTTAAGATTTTCTATTTACCTCCAATTCTGATAAGATAATATCAAAAATTACATCAATTAATGTAATTTAAAAAATTAGCGCAATTTATGAATTATCAAAATTATAATACCAACCATAAAATTTTTACTATTCAAACATTTATTTCCAGTTTTGTAGTGTTAATGAAGTACTTTTTATCTAAAAATTTAATGAATATTTTTAAGTGCTTTTATTTTAGAGAAGAAATTAGATGAAAGCTTACAATTTTTATTTTGGTTTATTTATTTAATAAAATGTAAATAACCATTTTTGCTCTTTTTATTTTAGATTATACATTTAGAATTTAGATAACTAAATTATTTATAAAAATTGATCCATTTTAAGCAGATTTTAATCATTATCGATTGTTGAGTTAATGAGAGCTAATAAACTTTATTTTTATCTAATCCATTTTTTACCTGAGTTTTAGTTAATAATTGATATTTACCTCATTATTTTAACAATTTATATATTAAATTAGATATCCAAATACAATTAAATATTACCTACCAAATTAAACATAAATAGAATACTCTATTTTATTTATTATCAATTATGAGGAGTTTTACTTAATTTTAATCCATTAACTTGATTTTTTCAGAGCAGAATCACCATTTCAAATTTCTTATATGATAAAAATTTATATTTAATAATAAATATTTTTTAATAATAGAATAGTTTTAAGATACATAGTATTTTCTGCTAAAATTATCAAAATATGCTTTAAATAATTTTTAAATAGTTATAATTTTTTGAAAGGGACTTTGAGGAATTTTATATCTAGATAATTAGATAGATATTTATCAAATATTAACTATTATTTTCGATTTCTTGAACAAAGAAAGAACAAATCCTATCTAGCATAGATTACCACCATTCAAGCATTAAAATTTTTATAATGTAAGGTATAATGGATGATCATACCTTAAAATTACATTTAATTAAATAAATAATTAAATTATTTCATTTGTAGGCTTAATATTAGTTCCATTGTAATTATATTTATATTCACACAAATAAAATTAAGAATCTAATATAAGCATTGTTTTATGCATTTAAATTATTAAATGGCACAAAGTTCAAATTATTAGAATTTCATCTTATTTTGAACTCAAAATTAATAGAAGTAATATAATCAGCTTGTTAACTAATATTAAGATTAAATAAAATAATAATTCTCAATTTTTTAACTATTATGTATTTAAATGAGTTATATTTCCCATTTAACAAGTCTTAACTTATAACTTTTAAATAGATTTTATTGCCTTTTATTAAAAGAATTCTTTAAACAAAAATATCTTCAAATTATAAAATATTTAATGGTATTTTATCAATTCTTCAATAACGAAAAAAAGCTTAATAAGTTTCAACAAACAGTTTAAAAGTAAAGTTTACATTTCATTTTTACAAAATTTGAATTCCCTTTGATGGAAAAAAAAATTAACCCATTAAATTATTTGTAGAGGTCAGTCACATAATAAAATACACTGATGTCAAAGTGGAAATAGTCTTTTGCAGGAATTATTATTTAAATAAATTCAAGTAGACCACTTTGAGAGTAATTTTTTGACTGGAAATTCTGTAAACTTTACATTATAAAATAACTACTTAGAAACTAATTAGAGTTTAAAAGTTTAAAATTATATTTACAAAAAAATATGAAGAATTATCTATTTATTATGGCCTTCAATTACTTTTTTCAATATAAAATAATATTACCAAGACAAATAATTTTCTATTTTTGGATTAGTAATTTAGAATGAAAGTATTTTTTCTTCTTTTTTTTATTCTTATGCATTCTAGCAATCTAACAATCCCTCTCCTAATTTTAATAAATTTCGCTGATATTTTTAATCAATTTAATAATTTTTAACCTTTTTTTCCGACAACACCACCCATTCTGAATAGAAATCTAAATCTTTTTGATTACTCTGACCATAAAAACTCTTTTTTTCAGCCAAAGAATAAGGAAAAGTAGTAATTCATCATAAAAATAAAAATTTTCTCAGAATTTATTCACTATCAGAAATATAATTAATCATGATGAATATTGGTGTAAAGTGGGAATATTATTTACTTGGGTTTCATTAATTTATTAATCTATTCTGAATTAATCTATTTTGAGGAAATCCAATTTAAAACCATTGAATTATTTAAATTTAATAAGCAACTAATAATTTCAAGTTACTTATTATTAGATTTGTTGTTTTTACCCTTTCGCTTTTGTTTTCTAATAATATCTAATAGGATTAGATTTAAGGTTTATATTGAGATATGAAAGAGAATATAAAATAGTTATGTAAATTCCTTTAATAGAATAGAATATTTCTTTCCTTTGTATCTTAAAAAGAAGAAGCTAAAAATCTTACTTTTGGTAGTAAGATTATTTTTTAAATAAAAGGTATTTTCAATTAAAACAAATAAATATCATATAAGATTAGAATTGTGTTTTTTGTTAGTATCAATCTTCTTTTCTTAACTTTAGTATGTAAAATATCCAGACCTTATCATATTATCATGTGGTATTTAAAAGAATGAATCATTCAATAATTTCTAGATTAACTATTACTATTTTTTAAGCATAAATCTATTAGATAATAAAGAAAAATACTATTTAATATAGTGATTTATATTACTTATGAAATAGCATACGAATCTTCATTTTTTGGATGGATTTAATTTCGAACTTATTGCGTTATTTAAAATCTGAACAAATAGATGAGATTTATCAGAATTTACACATTAAAAAGTATATAATTTTGATTTTGGTAAGAGATAGTTTGATTAACTTTGAGGGTGGTTTGAGTTAAGCCTCTATAAACTGATTTACATATCAAAATTAATCACTCCAGTAATTTATGGTAATCAAACACATTTTAAATTTAATAGAAATTGAGAATGTGAAAGATCCTTTCACATAAGATCAAAATCTTTAGATTAAATTTAACAATCATTCAATACTAATTTATTATTTCCAATTCACCCTAACATAAATAATTCACCACAATTCTCTATACTGATAAAATTTGGTCAACTGACTGTGTAATTCTGCCTATTTTCCATAATTCCAAGAGCCATTAAAAATACCTTTCATTAAATATATTTCTTTAGATTATTAAAAATCATGACTCTATTATCAGCTTAAAATCTCCCTTTAAAGGTAGCAGATTATTAAGGAATAAAAAGATAAATAATTAAATTAAAAAAAAATATTTACTCTCTAAAACAATTTAGCCATTTATAATCTTTGATTTATTAACTATGAGCTTTTATCCTCCTGGTACTATTCTCCATGAAGAAAATAATATTAGATTCTAAATCTACTCTGATGAATACTTCGAATCTACTCTTGAAAACATTATTGAATCTAGAATTGCTGAAGGTACTATCTACTCAGATTTTGGAATAGAAAAATCTATTATTGAATAGGCCTCTAAAGAATTTATTCAAGAGTCTGTAATTAAAATCATAGCTATTGATACTTCTCTTGCTAATCCTATTGTTGTTGGTACTATTTTTGCTGAAGATTTCTCAGTTTTTGAAGCTGGTCAACATACTCATGCTCCTGTGAAAAAATTATAGATTCTAAAATTACTTAACAGAAAGTTAATGTAGCCCTTAACCAATTTCCCTTATTAAAAGGGTGACATTGTTATTGGATCTGGCTACGGTGTCAAGAAGGAATACTAAGACTTAAAAATTGGTAAAAATCTTAGCATCCTTTTCTTAAGTGTTTGCTTAGATTCTCCTTTCAAGGTATTTTGTGGGTTGTTTTATTCTAGAAAAGCATCTTCTATCAATATTAAAAATGGTGGTTTCTTATTATGCTAGCTTCAAATTTAAAATTGCACTGATATTGACCCCGATATCTCTTCTTACATGAAAAATGATATTGAAATAGTAGCTTATATAGATGCTAATAAAGATTCAGCCGAATTTTAAAAATTAAAAACTCTTGTAGAAGATTCAACTCCTCTTCAAATCAGATGAAAAGAAAAGAAAGTTGAACTTAATAAAAATACACAATTAACATAAAAAAATGTTTACATTTACTACTACCTACCTACCTAATAAATTAAATGACTCTAACTAATTTAATTATCTAATTAAAACTCTATATTATATTTATCTTGTACTTTCCACCATTTAGCTATACATTACTTTTAAAAAATTCTAACTATATTAATTTTGTATGTAAATTAAGCATTAACTCGCTTTCAATCTTATAATTCTAGTATAAGTTTGATAGGTCAATGTCAAGTAATAAAAAATCTTGAATCGAATTTCAAGGGCAAACTAAAAATAAAAATATTAGAGATATTATTCCCTCAAATTCTATAAAATATAATACTTTTGTATTGGTTTCTTAAATATTTTCTTTCACGTACTGGAATTTTATAAGATAAAAAAATACATTGATGATGTTGATACATTTAAAAAATATATACTGACTGAAAAACTTTAAAATAGAATAAAATGAAGAAATAAGAAGTTTAAAAATAAACACCATAGAAATCAATAGAGATGTTTACTTTAATTTATGTTTAAATGTGGTTCTAATCATTGATCGGTCGTCATACAATAAAAAAAGGTTAAAATTAATTATCTTACAATCTCTATTCCCAATATATTTTTTATTCTCAACTTTTTAATAATTATGATTACCCAGAAATTAACAGTTCAATAAAATTAAGTTACTAATGAGATAGTTTCCTTCAAATCAAGTGATTTTGATGATTTTATTCTTTTACATAAATCGTAAAGAATTATAGAATGTTAATTCATTTGTTTTAATAAAAGATAAGATATATCAAAATGTGATAATTAATTTATTGACTAATACTATAAAGTTAATTAAAAAATAAATATCAGGATGGTAAAATTTTATTCAAATAGCCTCGATACTACTTTCTACGAAGGGATTGAGTTTATCATTGGACTAGCATTAATTTTAGTCGAAATACCTTTCTATGTACTCTTTACTGTATTAGGAAAAACTTGGGAAAAGGCTGATAGATCATTTAAAGGAAGCCCAAGGAGTGGTATGTTTTTTTAGATTTGCTAAAAAATAAATGAAATTACCAAATCGAAACTAGAGTAGTTTGTTGTCAACAATGAGGATTACTATATTCTAAATACTATTTTTACCCTTGGTACATTAATACCTTTACTTTTTATAGCTTGTGCTTGGTATTATTCGTACTATGGGTTTAACTTAGTTATTTTTCTATTATACCACACTATTCGTCTAGGTCCCGATTTAAATAACTTCTCTTTGGTATAAACTCTCTCACACAAAGAAGGTCATGCAGGAACTGATTAATTTTAAAATTGCCCTTTTTTAATCAAAGAGTTTTTAGGGAATGCTTTTTCTTGGTGGATATCTCCCTTTTATGGAATTGTACCCTATTCATTCAAAATTGGCCATACAATAAATCACCACAAATTTAATAATAGCAAGAGAGATATAATCTGTAATTCTGATATGGAAAGAGATTCTGTTTTTAATTTCATCCGCTATTTAAAACGCTTTTTCTTCTATAGTACTAATATCTCTCTGATACCAGAATTCATTAAAGATAAATAGTATTTTATTACTTTAAAATTAATAATTGGAACTCTGCTCTATGCATTATTCTTTTTATCCTTAGCTATTAAAATCAGCATATCCTTTGCCTTACTTTATATAGGATATCCTTTCTTAGAAAATGTATTTTTGATTTCAGCATACAATTGGACTTGGCACGCCTTCATAGATCCAGAAGATCCAACTAATGAATATGCTAACAGCATAACTATAATAGATGGAAGTTACAATATGATTGATAGAGATCTTCATGTAGTCCACCACGCATTCCCAGGAGTACATTGGTCTAAATATAGAGAGATATTTGAAAAGGATAAGACCTCATATTTCTAAAAAAATGCTTCTCTCTTTTAAAAAACCTAAGCCAGAGAGCTATTCTTTTTAATAATCTTTTAAAAATATAGCGAAATGGCAGAAAAGTTTGTATACTCTAAACCACTTACTCATGAAGAAAAAATAAAATTTATTAAGAGAAGATTAAGATCTATAACTTGGGGTAGAAAGTAGAATATTTTTAGCATAACAAAAATAGATTGATTGATAATGGTTACTATAAAAGAATGAATGCGGTATATCTATCATAATATTAAGTTAATTATAACTTTTATGTTCATTCTCAGTAGTAGTTTTATGTTAAGTTGTATATTTTAAAAAGGTTATTATTTTTATTATTTTTTATTCTATTTTATTCAACTTAATAGGAATATCAAAATAATTTTATTTTTAAAAACAAGAAAGGAAATTTTTTCACTTTTATTTATACATCTCTAAATAAAAACTTATGCCATAACAATTGTATCTAAATTGATAAAGATTAATTTTATTTTTTAAATGATTCTATAATTTCAATAAATTTTTGCAGGTCATTTGGTATGAAAATAAAGATTCTTTTTCAATCTATAAATTTTATTAGAAGTTACAATCTTATTGAGGAGAAAATAATCAGATAATCTAAAATTTTTGAAGAAATGAGTAATTAAATGAAGTATTAGACCATTTCTGTTTGATTCTGATTATGATCTTACATATTTCTTTATTTCTATTGATATTCCTTATTTCTAAGTAAATTATGTAAGAATTATACTAGGTATTTAGTAACAGTAATTTTCTGGACATTGTTTAGTTAAATTGGTGAGAGTTTATATCCCTGATTTTAACATAAAATTTACTAGGGTAAAGGTAGAAAATGTTATTTTTTATGAAAATTTTTACCTTATTTTGGTAGAGTATATTGGCAATTACATTCTTGGGAAGTAAATTCAAACTTCTAAATTACATTATCTCTTAAATTTAAGTAATCATATTGGAAAATTATTACATCAAATTTTAAGAGTCATTTTGACAAGAAAAAGAGTCAAGATATAAAAGAAGGTATATTTTTTGGCAAAAATAGAGCAATAATTTAAATATAAATTGGAAACTATATAAAATTGCTATATGGTTAGTTATTTATAATAAATTTTATATGGGTATAATATTTACTTTATGTTTATTTTCACTAACTAATCACAGATGCTTATTGAATTACATTCAGTTTAAATTAAAGTAATTTTGATAGAATTAGTTATTGAACTAAAATACTATTTCAATAGGTATAAAGATTAATTTATCACCAGCCAGATATGATAAACTAATCATTTTGATGTTAAAATATCAGTAAAAATGATTTTTGATTTTAAAAAATTGATTAAAAAAATTTAAATTATTAATTTTATAAATTTGTAAATTATAAATATTCAATTATATTTATTTTTTCTCAGTTTAATTCAGATAAGTGATGATTTTTATTAATTTATTTATAACTTGTTTTTATAAAATTTCTAAAAATGTATTAATAATAAAATAATTTATAAACTATTATTGTTACTACATTATCTCATACTAACGTATAACAGAAATAACTTATTCAGTATTTATTAACTCCAAAAGTTATGATGTATAGTTAATATCTTTTAGGAGAGGGCTTTTTTAAGTTCCTCTTTTTCTATTTATAGGAAAATTTACTTTTAATTTAATATTTAATTAATATAAGAAGATTCAATTTAAGTGAGAAAGATACTAAAATTAAAATTTTACTATTAACATTCACTATATTAAGAGATTCTTAATTGGTAATTAATGTATCTCAAACTACTTATTTTAATCAGAAATAAATAATATTTAAAATTTTGAAACTAATTTTTGGGGTTAATGAAAAATATATTTTATAATGTAAAAATCAACAAAATGATTATTTATTTAACCTAATAATTAATATACTAATGAGATATCTATTAATGATTGAAGAAATAAAATATATAGAAATGTTTATCCAAAACCTTCGCTCATATACTAAATTGATATACCTAATAGTTATTTAAGGAAGATTATTAAAATTTAAAAAAATTTATACCTTTTAAAGAGTAAACTGAAATAATTTAAATTTAAAAAGAAGATAAAAATCTACAACTATAAGAAAAGAAAAAATGTATCAAACAAGTTTTAAATAGTTAGAATAAAAATAAAAATTTAAACAAATTGTGATAAAACTTACTTCCATTTTCATAATCAATTTATATATAAAATAATAAATTATCTTATTAATATTAAATTCTTAAGTTAAATATTTTTTAGACATAGGAATAAACAAAATCTTGTAATTAATTGCTTTTTAAATAAAAATTAATATATAATCTAACCTATTTTAAAGCTCATATTATCTATTTCTGCTTTTAGTGAAATAGAGATAAACTATGTCTAGATTGTATTATTTAATAGAGATGGATATACTCTGAATTTTGTAAAAGACTGAAGTGTAAAAAGTATTTTACTCTACTAAACTTATCAACACAAGCTAAAATTAATTGTTGAATTACACACTTTTATTAATAAATTCTATAGTATAATATAATAAATTTAATTAACTTTAAAAGTTCTAAAGATTGTTCTCTATTCACTGATAGACAAAAGACTAAGGAATTAGAAATAATTAACCCAATTATTAATTTAATTTCTTTTAAGAAATTGTAAAAATTTGAAATTTATTTAGCTTGTACCTACTAAAAGAATTCCACATAAAACTAAAATTTTAATGAATTAGATTCATATTACTCTGATTTCTCTCAAAAAAATCCAATTATTTGTTTTTAATTTAAAATTTTTCATTTTATATATCTATTTTGGGTGTAGATTTTATTTAAATTATTTGAGAAGGAGTTTAATATAATTTTTGAGGTAAAATACACTCTTTATACTAATTCTTGAGGTAATGTGCATTTATTGTGCTAATTTTATGATATATTTAGCTTATGATAATAAATATAAAAAATTATTTAAAATGTTTATAGAATATAATTATTTATTTCCTATCTTTAAATATGTTTTTTTTTTGAAAAATTAATATTATTTACTATTAATACTCAACTTATGCCTAATTTGTAAATTATTATTGTTATTAAATAAATTTTATATTAAAAATAATTTTACAAAAATAAAAATATAAAGATTTAAAAATAGAATAAAGTGTTTCTGACTTATATTAATAGACAGACTAATTATGAAAATAATTATAGAAATTTAATGTTAATTAAAGTATCTAACTCAATTCAGCAAGTGTTAGATATACCAAATTATGCATTAATTTTTAATGCTTTTGAAATAAATACAAAGATTAATTAAAAAGATGTTTAAAAAAATTCTTTCTACTTTTATTTCTAAGTTTAATAACACATGATTATTACAGATTATTTAATTACTTAGTTAGGATAAATGAATAAAAATTAGAATCAAACATTTTTTAATTTAAAGTATTGTTAATAACATTAGTAAGAAATATAATTTTATTTTTCTATAGTATAAAATTATTAAATAGATTTAATTAGAATACAATCTTTAAATGAATCAAGTAAGCCTTAATCTTAAATAAAAAATGGATAGTTTTCTAAGCTACTGGAAAATGTAGGATATATATAGCAGCTCCTCTATTGTTAATTATCGAAAAAAAAATAAATTAAATAATATAGCTTTTATGTATAAATTAGAAAAATAAACTAGCCCGTTTTGAATTGATGAAAAAATCCTGTTTGATAAAAACGGGGATATTGATGTGTATTTTTAGAAATAAAAAAAATTTGGGGAAGATATCCTGTCGAATTCAATATTTTATAATTTTTTTTTTCCTCAAAAAAATTTAAGATTCATACTGAAGAGCAAGATAATTAAATGAGAAAGATTTTATTACTTCTAGCATTGATTTCTATCATTTACTGCTAGACTGTTTATCTAGAAAAGGGTTATCCTGGTAACACTGTTGATACTGAAATTATTAACCCTGCATTTGATCATTAGAGAGATAAGGCTATCTATGGTTGGATTAAAGTTAATCCTAAGTTGTACAGAGGTGGTTGGAGTACTCTCTTCCATTTCACCAGTAACCCTAAGAATGTTTTTGTTGATGGACATGTTTTGGGTGATAGATCATTGTCATTCTTTATGATTAATAATATCATTGTTACTCCTACTTACTCTATTTAACCCGCTAACGCAAACATTTACACTGTTTTTAACTTTGTAAATGAGGATCTTGACAAGTGGGCTTTCTTCTACGTAGGTCATAGCTCTGATTACAGTGAATAATACACTTATATTGGATTTGAAAAATCTTTGATTAAGCACACTGCCCCTGGTATTATTCACAAAACTTCTACATACTATAGAATGATGATTGGTCAAAGTAAATCTTATCTTTATTTCTAAGGAGCTATGTTTAGAATCACTTTACATATTGGTGAAGGTTCTTACAGAAAAGCCAACTTTGAATCTCTTCAATAAGCTACCAATCCTGTTGCCCCTACTGCCCCCGCTGTTAAGCCTTCCTGCGTTACCTTCTATTCCTAATGCTACTTTTAAGGTGTTGTTACCTAAGCTTGTGGTTCTGTCTCTTTAGATGTTAATAATATTAAATCTGTTTATATCCCAGACAAATTTTCTTACACCATTAAAGGAGGTGGTATCTACGCTGGTAAATCAGTTACATTTACTAGTACTGTTAATTGTATGGATAAACTTAACTGGGTTTGAATTTGATACAGGTTCATAAATTCACCACAAATTAGAAAAATATGTTTTTTGTATACTTTTTAGTAATGAATTATGTGAAAAGAATTATTAAAATGGCAACAAATATTCTATAAAATACAAGTAATAAATGTTAATATTTGTTTTGTTATTTCATTAAAAACTAATTGCTTTCTAATACTTTAACTTTTACCTTAATTTTTCATTCCAAAATTTTAAAAATTAGATTAAAAATAATAAACCAATAAAATAAGCAAAATTAGAAGTATTATTTTTTGGATTATAGAATTATTGAAAATTTAATTTTTTCTTTAACTCCATCCTTAATATCTTTCTCGCTTATGGCGTTTTAAATGGTGACTGTATCTTTAAAATTTAATATAGTATATAATTTTAGTTTTTCTTTTTAGGGAGGAAGGAAATCGTTAGAAGTTTTGCATTTTTAAAAACCTTTTTAATATAAATCTATAATTAAACAAGCTAAAATACTTCTCATTAAAAGAAAAGATATCTATATATAAAACGAATAGTATTAAAGTCCGTTTCTTCGTTTCTTAAAACTAAAAAATGGTCTCCAACTGTTTTGAGTAAAAGGCCAATATATAACTAAGATTTTTTTAGTTTGATGGTACTATTTTAAAAAAGTTATAATAGTGATAAATAAAGATACTAATTTTAATTCAAATAACTCACCTCTCACAATAAAATTGTATCCAATAATTTACATTATATCCATTTCTGAGTAGACAAACTAAAATCGAAAGATTCAGCATCGTTTTAATAATAATTTAGTTTTTAAAGTTTAGTTAAAAACGGGATAAATCTTAATTATTTTGAGAAGGTAAGTAAAAATTGGGGAAAGAAAGAAAAAAATGCAAAAAATCAATCTTTTCATAATTAATAGAAAAAATTTAAGAATCCTAACTAAGATTTTAGATAAAAAATGAGAAAACTTGTGATTGTGCTAATTTTGTTAGCTATTTACAACTGTCAAACTGTGATAGTTGAAAAAATGAGCACTGGTGATAAATACGATAAAGAAATTATTAACCCTGCTAATGACAACGTCAGAGATATTGCTATTTATGGTTGGTTTAAACTCAATTCTGGTTTATCAAGAGGTGGTTGGGGTACTTTATTCCACTTTACCAGCAATACAAAGGATCTTTTTATTGATGGACATAGATTAGGTGATAGATCATTATCCATGTTTGTTATTAACAATGTCTTTGTTACTCCTACTTACTCAGTCTAACCTGCTAACCCTAATGTTTACGCTAATTTAAATTTCGTTGCTGCTGATGTTGATAAATGGGCTTTCTTCTACGTTGGTCATAGTGAAGAAGGTAGTTGTTAATACACTCATATTGATTTTGATACTACCAGAATTAGATCTACCCTTGATAATATCATTCATTTACCTTCTAAATACTATAGACTTATGGTAGGTTAAAGTGTTAATTACTAATATTTCTAAGGTAGCATCTAAAAATTAACTATCTCTTTTGGTACTGGTTCTTTCAGAAATAGTAACTTTGAAGCTCTTTCTTCTAGTACCAATCCCCTCACTCCTGCTTATCCTTCTCCTAAGCCCTCTTGCGTTGCTTTCTATACTCAATGTAATTACACCGGTATCTAAACTTTAGCTTGCGGTTAATTGCCTTATTTAGATGTTGCTAATATCAAGTCTGTTTATATCCCTGAAAATGTCACCTACTATACTATTTATGGTTAAGCTAATTATTAGGGTTAACAAGTTAAATTCACTGCCTCAATTCCTTGCATTGACAAATTAGCTTGGACTTATACTTTGGTAGAAAATAAATCAGTCGTTACTCCTAAGAAATAGATGCTTAAGAGAAATGCCCACTGAAAACGAATCTTTAAGGCTTATTCATATTTTCTATAAAAATTTTTTAAATCAAGCAATTAAAAATTCAATTTGTATTCTATGTTGAAATACATATTATTTGTGTTTTATTAAAGATTAAAATAATACATACATACATATATATACATTTTCTTTCACATTTTTCTCTGCAAATTAATATTTAATCCTTCATTCTTAATCATTTAATAATTAATAATGATTTAACTTCAAATGATTGTAATGAATTGGTTAGAAAACTGAATAAATTGGATCTAATATTTTTTGATAATTACTTTACCTTTTTTTATTTGAAAAATATTTTAAAATGGACTTCATTCTAAAAAATTAATACATTTTTAATATATAGATAATAATTTATTTTGAAGAAAAAACATAAGTATAAATAAATAATCTACTTCCATTTTACATAGAAACAAAATTAACAAATTACTTTTATGTAAAAATATTACTTTTTTTAACATTTTTTGAATTATTTATGTTAGTTATGTAAGAATTATATATCCATAATGAATTTTGAGTGAAATAAAATTAAATATACTTAAAATAAATATAAATAAACAAACAATCAATCAATCAATACTTTTAGACAGTCTAATAATTATTTATTTTTTGTATTTTTTCTTCTTTTATCTTTTTCTTTGCTTGTAAAGCTTTTTAATAAATAGGTTTTTATAAGATTTTGATTTGTGATTAAATTTCCTTCTTTTGGTTATTAAATAATTGAATAAGAAATCAGATTTTTAGTTTATTTTATTTTTCTACAATATTAAAACACATCAAGTTTTTTTAATTTATACATCTAATTAATTTCTTCTGTTTTGTAATTTCATTTCATAAGATAAATTGAGTTTAATTTAGTACTTTTTTAAAAGGATAACCATAAGGTGAAATTAAAAATATTTTTATTGAATCTGATTTCTTCTTCGCATGAAAATTATTTGTGAGTTCTGTGAGATTATAGAAATTCTAACATTTTATATTTAATAAAGAAAACTTTGAAAAAAGGAGGAATCATATTTAACCTATTTAATATCCCTAATAGAAAATATATCCAAAAAGCTAGAATCTAATCATGTAATTAGAGAAACTGTATAATTCAAAAAATTATTTATAATATCTTTGAGAAAAGGAAGGGAATTAATCATAAAAGATTTAAAAGAAAAATATGAATTGTTTGTGTCAATGAAGAGTTAAATTTAGTTTTTTACTGTATGGATCTTCTTTATTATATTCTTTAAATTATAATTTAATGTACTCTACTCTTATTAATTGAAGAATGAAATAAATACTCACTTATAAAAGCCTATAATTTTGGTCTTTCTATAGAATTTTTGTCAATTTATAGCAGTTTTAGTATTTATTGTAGAAAAAATGGAATTATTCAAAACGGATAATTGTGGAAATTTTTTAACTATGCTTTTTAAAAATAAATGAAATAATTATATCTAGAATTAGCATGAAAACAATTATTTTGAATTAAAATTTACTATACTTGATAATGAGTTAAATAGAAATTATTTTTGTTAAAACTATTTAGTTTAAAATAATAAATGTTATTTCAAAACATTATAAAAACAAATCAAAATATTAAACACAAATATTTTCTTTTCAAGAATTTTTTTGTAAAACTTGAAATTATTTAATTCTTAAAAAGACTTATTTCTTAATTTTTACTTTTATAAAATGGATTAATTTTATTTGGATTGATAATAATTTAAGAATTAGAAAATGAAATTTGTTTATCGGAAATTCTATTAAACAAATACAATGTTTTAATTTTATTTGATTTAAAGTTTCAACTAAAATAAAGTATACTGTATAAACATAAATAAAATAAATCTATATAATTACTATATATATTCTACTCTTGGTTTTATTATTCTATTAAAACTTTCCGAGAGTATTTACATTTTGCTTTTCTTTGAAATAAAATCAAATCAAATCAGGATTAGATTTAAATATATTTTATTTAAGCATTTTCTTTTAATAAATTTATTATCTAAAAAATTAATGTCAAAATAAAATACATATTATGAATTATTGATTTCTATAAAATAATTATTACTAATCACTCAATAATACATGCAATTACTATAATTTTAATTATTTTGCATAATTTAGTTGGTTATTTTGTAAATCAAATATTTTTTTTAATCATTTCAAAACTCATAAATCATATTTGAATTATTTGCAGATAAAATAAATACAAAAGATAAATAATCTTCTTTTTTTAAAAAAAGTAATTTATTTGAATTTTAAATAAATAATATTAACAAATTTTTTCTAATATAAAATTTATTCTAGTAAGACTAAAAGAAAAACATTTAAGTATTAAAAGTAACTAATCCTTCTTAAGAATTAAGATTTATTTACTTAATTTTCTGCGTATTTCCTGTATGTAAAACAGCTTATAGAATGATTATTATTAATGTAAGAAAATAATCAAGAGTGTATTTTACATTAATTGTATGTTTACTTTGACACATACACCAAATCATCAAAATCTATATAACCTCTTTTTTCAATCTGTGTTATATTATTTGGACTAATTTATATATCTACTAATCTGATATTTTTATTTCTAGGAGTTTAAATAAAATCCATTAATGTATTAGAGTCAATTTTAGTCTTTCTTAGATCCAAAGCTAGTATTTCTAAATTTATATGGAATGGATTTATTATAAATCCTAACAAAGCTCCTTACTCTATTTCACAATTTGAAATATTTAAAACTATCTTAGTGAGACTTTTTATTTCAGCTAGTTTTTTAGCTAAATTTACAAAACTGCTTAACTAAAGAAGAGTATTGCTTATGTTAATAGTAGCTTCGGTGTATCCTCTATTCTAGATAAAATCTTTTTAGCTCATAAATTCTGGATAAGTAAATTATATGTTTTATTCGTATGGTTAGAATTAGACATTAACTTCTAGTGAATCAGCCTCAGTTTTCAAAGGATTAAAACAGGCCATTCTATAATAGGCGTATCCAGTATAGATACTTGATTATGCTTTTTTAATATCAACTTTTGCTCTATACCCCATTTCAAGATTAAAATTAAGGACCTCTACTTTCTTATCAGGTCTTGAAATTTTAACAGTACCAGTGATCAACCCTTTTTCAGGTTAAGTTGTAAGAAGGCATTGATATTAAGACTCTAATGAACAACTAAGAGAATTTTATAGCAATTATGCTTCTTGATGATTTGTTAATTTTGGATATTAATTCGGATTAAGTACTTTAAAGAAAGAGGTGCCAGTTTATTCAAACTAAGTAGAAGTTTGTAGAGACTTTGATAAGGTTTTATCATCTTGTTTCTGCTAATTATTTTATTTTTCATTATCTTGTAATTATTATTTCTATTTTTTTAGGATTGAAATCTGATTAATAATATCTTTACTAGGGGTACTAAATAATTATTAAGCATTTTCTAATATTCTTATGTCCTCATCAATTTTAGAAACAGTTTACATATGGATAATATAGGTTAGGTTAAGTTTAAAATTTTCTTCTTCTTCTTCTTCTTCTTCTTCTTCTTCTTTCTTCAAGATTTTATTATTTATTGGTGAAATAAATATTTTGATAACTTTAAATTAAATAATAGCATTTTTAAAAAGGGTAATAAAAACATGCTTAAAGACCTCAAGAAATAATCTATCTTAAAATTTTAAATCTTATCATACACTACTATTAAATTTCAGCAAATTATTTAGTTATAACTTTGAGATTAGGGAGGGAGGGGAATTCTGAAAATCTAAAGAAATATATGAGTTTTTTGTAATAAATCAAAATTCTTTTTACAATAAACATAGTTTATATTTTCTAGACCTCTTATTAATATTATTTATCTAATAATATTTAATTAATATGAGTTATATGTTAAACATTATTGTATAATAATAAGCCTTATGAATTCTTTTAGATTTAAATTATTACTAGAAATAAATAAATCTATTACATATCATATTAGAATTAAAAATAATCTATGTAATTAATATAGAAGAAATTTTAAATTTTAGAAAATCTACTTTATTAAAAAGCAAAAATAAACTCAAATCGAAAAAGATAAAGTAAAATTATAACAAATATTTAAAAATACTTCATTTGTGTCAATATTCAGTCATATTACTTTTTATAATAATTTATATCTCATCTACAAGAGCAATGAAGCAATTTAAAATAACAACTATTTTGAATATAATTTTTATAATATGCAGTAATATGGTCATTCAATAAACCTCTATCTCTTTTAAAATAATTAAATCCTAAATTTCTAAATAATTTTCTAAACAAATTTTAATCTTTCGTTCTGTATTTTAATTTAATTTAGTTTACTTCATTATTAAAAAAATCTAGGAATTTTTCATATCAATAATTATTATCCCATAAATAGTTTTTTGAGCTTTAATTTAATTTGTAAAATAATCTAATATTTTGTAATAGATATTCAAAACAAATTTAAATATTTTTCTTGATGAAACAATAATATGATCATTGTAAATTAGTTTTTAATATCAATTTTTTATTTATTTTAATTTAAGTATTATTTATAAATATCTAATGGGGGAATAAAAAACGTTTCATCATTTTAATAATAAATAAAATCTTTATATTAATTTGTTATTCAAGTGTTAAATTTTGAAAATATTGCAGTATTAAAAATAGAAATAGATAATAGATATAATAGATATTTTAAAATTCCATATATAAATCAGTTAATCTTTATAAAATAGAGGAATTTAGCAACATTTTTATTTATTCATGAATTGATAAATAATATGGTAATTGCTTTTAATTTAAAAAAACCTTCAAAACAACAGAAAATAAAAAATGACATTTTATCCAAACGGAACTTTCCTCCATGAAGAAAATAATATTATATACTAAATATACTCTAATGAATACTATGAACAAACATTTTGCAGTATTATTGAATCAAGAATTGTTGATAGAACAATTTATTCTAACTTCAGTATTGATAGAGAGGCTATTGAGTAATCTTGTAAGAACTTAGTAGAGAATGCAACTATAAGAATTATAGCTATAGATAAATCCTTATAAACTCCCTCTGTAATAGGGTAAATATTTGCTGAGGATTTTAAATCTTTTATTGTTTCTTAGAATATGTTCACTGGAAATTTATAATTAGATTTACTTAAACAAGTAAATAGAAAGTTATTATTACCATTATCAAACATAAAATATGAATTTGGAGAAATTCTTATTGGTTCAGGATATGGAGTTAAAAAAGAATATCAAAATTAGAAAATAGGAAATAATCTCAGTTTGCTTTTTTTAAGTGTCTGCCTTGATTCACCTTATAAAGTTTTTTGTGGATTATTCTACTCTTAAAAAGCATCTTAAATTATGGTCAAAAATGGTGGTTTTATTATGAATTAGCTTAGAATTGAAGACTGTAAAGAAATAGACAAAAATATATCTAATTATATGAAAAATAATATTGAAATAGTTGCTTACATAGACACTAATAAAGATTCTTAAAATTTCTAAAAATTAAAAACTTTACATTAGTAGTAAATTACATCTTTTTAAATTAAATGAAGTATGATACATTTTAAAAATAATTTGCTTCCTCTAATTTAAAGTTAAAAATAGTGGCAAAGTTTATGAAAAAATAGCTACACTGATTAGTTAATCATAAAGATTAACTATTATCTATCTTTAAGTTCATAAAAAATCAAAATTTTATTTAAAGTATTTTATGTACTGATTTTATTATTTTTTAAAAGGCTTTGTGATTTAATTTCTTTGAAATTTACTTACTAACTCTTTGGCTTTATATATTTATGTTTAATTAAATTTGTTATAGAAATAAATTAACTTTAAACCATTTAATTAAATAAAATAATTATGTAAAATAATAATTAGAAAATTATATTAAGTGGAAATAATAATACAAAATGAATTGGCAAATCTTTATTAAGTAAGATTGATCTATCATTAGGAAAGATAAGTAAATCCTTATGTTATAAAACAAAGTATAAATTTATAAAAGAAACGTGATATATATAATAAATTGTTTATAAGATTATTCTTAATTTAAAATTTTTTAAATACAGTATAGATAAACTTTTTAAATCAGTTATTTTCTTGATTATCAGCATATTTAATTTTCCAAAAGGCATTATCTCCTACTGTATCTAAGTAGGTCTTATTGATAGCATTTTAAGTTGTTTTATTCAAATAAATATTTTCAGTATCAGTTCTGATAATAGAACCACACATCATCATAAAACCAAAGAAACCTCCTGAAGTAATTATAGAAATAGGGAGTAGAATAATTCTTCTGGTTTAGAGAGCACTCCAAATACCAATGAGAGCACCCATACTTCCACCTACAGCTGCACCCATTAAGAAACCATTTTGAGCTTAGCTTGATAAGTCACCAAATTTGCCAGTTAATTATTTCAATTTCTTTTCTCTGGAGCTGATTTTCTTGGGAGTTTCCATAATATTATTATTATCATCTTCTAAGAATGCATACAAATCAACAAGATTATCGGTTTTTTTACTATCTAATGACATTTTTACTATCCTATTATATTGTTTTTTTTCTTCTTCTTTAATTTTTTGTGTCTCTTTTGGTATACTTAAATGTTTGAGGTCTTCTAAAATATTCTTTAGATTTTTCGATAATTTTCTTAATTATTATTATTGATTTTTAACTCACAAAATTTGCATAATTAAAAGGATGGAATAGTTAAATGTATAGATTTGAATATTGGTCAATCAAAGATTTGATAGAAACCTATAATCTTTAAGGATGGTGTTAAATATGTTAGATACTACAGTAAATTATTGATCATAAAATATACATTATAAAATTAGAAAATACTCCTCAGGCAATATATATTATTATTTCATTACTTAATGTTAGCAGATTAGCTTCTATTGTAATGGAGCATTAGTCTTTTAATATTTACAACTAATTTATTGTTTAAAATCTATTTTTAATTTGCATAATTGGGTGAAAAACTAATGTAAAAATTTAAAAACTCAGTTTTATTCTAATGTTCATATTATTTTGCCATTAATCTCTATTAAAAACTCTTTAGAAATTACTAGAAAAACTAATGAAGATAGAGTAGATTTTTTACTATTAAATTTGGTTAATAGTAAAAGATTAAAACACAATGTATAAAAGAAATAGGTTGAGGTAAATAGATTTGATAATTTAATAATTAATTCATTATTTAATAATTTTCTGATTGATTATTACTCTTGGTTAATGCAAAATGAGTATAATTTGTGAATAAAAATCTTAAATTTATCCTAAAAACTGATGATTGGTAACAAGCAATAAAGAAGAGAGAAGAAATGATAGGTTAAGCGAGAGAAAGGAATCAACCATTTATTGAATACTTAAAGAGAAATTTATTTATATATACATATTTAAAGATATTATTTAAGCAGTAGTCAGTTAAATTATTAATTCTAATCAAATAATAAACTTCATATCACATTTTCATTCATTTATTTATATAGTCACAATGATTGTTTTGATGAATTCAATATCATATAATCCTCAATTCTTAATCTTTTCTATAGCTTTATTTAATTAAGAGAGAGATTCCTTAAAATCTTCTACTATTTTATAAATGAGAGACACATTGGCATCCTTGACACAGAAGATGCATATTTTTAAATTTTCCCATATTTCCATGAAAATCAAATGTTCAGTATACATAAAAGTGATTGCCTTAGCCTTGGTGTTATTAAGCTTTTATAAATGTTCATTTCTTTGGGTTAGAAAAGTTGATAACATATGAGCAGCAGAGTTATATTTTTCTTCATCTTGTCTGTAGCTTGCACATACTTAAGTTTCTTCCTTATCAGTTAAAACAATAGCATTGATAAAATCGAATTTTTCAATGAATTTATCTAAAAATTTATTCAATTCTGACATCTCTTTTTGCTAACTATCCTTAAATTTACCTTTAATATTTATCAATAAACTAAATTATTACTTATTTTATTATTTTATTAGCTTTATAAACTTTCCCTCAAAGTTGAAATTTAATTAATTATTTTTCTTATCCCCATAGATTCCAAAATTGATCAATTAATCAAAAATTTATGATTATAAAATTTTGTTTTCTTAGTTGATTCAATCCAATAAATCTAACTTGATTCTTAATTGCTAGATTTTTCAACATTAAAGATTTAGTTAGTTATATCTTTTCTTAAATTTTTTACAATCATTTTAGTATGAGGGAGGGATTAATTACATCATGCTATTCATTTGTTTAAGAGTAATATATCTCATACAATTATATAACAAAAAATATCTTACTTATTTAGAAAATGTTTATTCCATAAAATATAATGAAATCAATTTCTTTTCTAATTATAAATTAAGTTAAAATTTAATAAAGTACAAATTACCTCTATGTATTTTATTTACTTTAACAAATTCATATTTATTGAAAAATAATTTTATTAAATGAAGATTATTATAAAAAGTAAGCTTAAATGCTATTATTTTAAATTTAAGTTATCCAATCTTAATAAGTGATAAGAATAATGGATAGTTTTTTACAAGTGAAATATGTATATATTCAAATAAACTATTTATGAAATAATGTGTAAAAATCTATTATTGAATACAATTCAATACTTTACTTTTTTAAAATTAAATGTATTTTATAGATTATTTTATTTAGTGGTGTGAAAGAAGGAGAGATTTATTGCTAAATTATTTATTTTTACAGAGATTTTGTTAGAATTTTTAAGATATTTTTAATATAAGAATATTAAAATGAATGAATTAAAATAAATAAATAAATCTGTATGATTATTGTGATAAATTTTAAACACAAATTAATTAATAAATCCTATAAATAGTATATTTTTATTAAGAATGTATCAAAATACAATAAATCTTCTTAAAAAGGCATTTATTTAGTTTTAATTTGATATTCTTAATTCCAAATATCTGGTTTTATTAAACAGGATAAATCAATTTAAAAATCCCTTTTTTAGTATCAAATAATTTCTTTCAGATTTCAAAAATAGATTCTTATATTTTTTATAAAAAATAAATAAAATATTTAATGATTATGAAATGTTAAATTAGATAAAGATATAAATTTAAATTAATAAAAGATTTTTTTAGGTTAATTCTTAATATTAAATTGGCATTGCATTATTTTTAATAGTTTTGATTTATATTTAATCTATTGCAGAAATTTAATGACATTGAATATACAAAATATGAAGATTTAGCATTACTAAATAAATCACTTTCTGAAAATATTTCTAAATTTTCTATTACGTCAATCAAAGCCTGTTTTCAACTATGATTTTGTTAAAAATTGTATTTTTTAATATCCATGAATTTATGTTAGGACAAAACTAAAAATACAGTTATTCGGGGCTTTACATTCAGGATTGGTTTAGATAGAGGAAAATAAAAGAAGTCGTATTATACGTAACAGAATATATTATCTAAAGATAAATGACAAATAAAAAATCCTATTAATTTTTGATTGCAAACAAACAATCATAAGAAAAATTTTATTAGAATACTTTTTTTAAAAAATAAAAAGATTCATTTAATGGGATATCAGATAATCTTAAAGCGATGAAATAGATAGATAGATAGATAGATATCAATAATAAAGTTAAGAAAGTATCAACATTGATAGAAAAAGTCTTTTTTACACGCTGGATAACAAGATCAATTCTTTGAAACAATAGCGTAAGAAAAGAAGGAATCAAATGATTGATTTATTGATAATTCCTTTTTTTAGTAAAGTTTTTCCCCAACAATAAATTACAGTTTTTGTTTTTAACTTAATAAATCAATGAAAATCATAAAAGATTAGATGATTGAATGGGTGTTTGTTTATATATTCAAAAAAAGTTTTAAATGAATAAATTAAATTCTTATCAAAGGTATTGCAAGAGTGTATAATAGTCGATAAAGATAGCCTTCAAAATTATAATAATATTAAACAAAGCAAATAAAACAAATCAAAGATCTTCAAAAAATATTAATAAAAGAGAAAGCTTAGCTTTTTAAAAATCTCTAAACCTCGCAGTAGCAAATATAATACCCTTATTATATATTCCCCCTTTCAACGAAGTTGTGTACCGTAATTGAGAAATGCTATTAAGCAAACAAATATAGAAGTTCATCAAATAAATTCATCCTGCTAAGTTGTACCACAGAGCTATGTACAACACATAGTGCGGGTATATTTCATTTAAATATATTTTTTTATTCTTTCTTTGCTATTTTCCTTTTATTAGCACTTCTTCTTTTTAGTTAGAATTATATATAAAATAAGTTGTTAAATTAGCTTAACTTTAGTTACATATCGATTGCATATATTTCAAACTCTCTTTTCATTGATATTTTTCAAACCAGTATGAAAATTGAGAATAATATCTCACCTAAAATTTCATTTTTTTGAAAAAATTCTTTTTATATCCCTTAAAGAGTTGAAATCGATAAACTTGCACATATATACACGTTATTAAATAATATTTCTATAAACTAACTATCTAATATCTTCACTTTACTAATTTAACAGTCTTAAAAACTTGAACACCGCTACTTAAGTACAATCCGAAGAGACTCAATTGAGACTTAACGAAGTGTACTAAAGAGCTTATGAAACTTTTTTGGATGAAAACTATGAAGAAAGTGCTAAAATTTTCAAGTAACTAAAGAAATTAGATCCTAGAAATGTTCACAATTAGATCAATTACAGCATCGCTTTGCAAAAATCAAATAAACCTTATGATAGCTTGAAGGCAATTAAGAAGGCTCTTTCTATGATGGAAGGAATGTCTAGTAAAGGATTGTAATAGGACATCGTTGAATCTACCTAAACTGAAAAGGTATCTCCTAACCCTTTCCTCAAAGCTTCTGCACTTGCAGTTAAAGCATAATGCTTGAATACTTTAGATCATATTGATGAAGCTTTAAAATTCTATGAAGAAGCAGCTTCACTAAATAATTAGCATTACTTAGCTTTAGGAAATTTGTGCTTTGAAAAATAGAAGTACCATAAAGCACTCTCCTATTTAATTCGTGCTGCGAATACTAAAAACTTGAGTTTGAACGAAGTAATGATTAGTGTCATTAAAACTCTTTATGAATTACGTTTATTTAAAGCTTGTTTTGAATTATCTGAAAAATATTCGTTTATCTTCCATACAGAATATGAAGGAATGTATTTTGCTGGAAAATCATCATACATGCTAAATAATAAAGAAAAAGCCATATAATACCTTGAGATGGCTGTTAGCATAGCTCCTAATTAAGTTGACTCTGTTTTAACCCTTTCAAAGATTTTAAGAGAGGAAGGGTAGTGTAGATCAGCACTCACTCACCTATAGAAGTTTATTGCATTTGATAACACTAAAAGCGAAATTTATTTGGAGGCTGCAGAAAATCTATTCTAATTAAAGGAAAATGATATCCTTATGAGAGAATATTTATATTAATCATAATAATTAAATGAAAATTGTCTTAGATCTTACATTTTGATTGCAGAAAATACCAACAATATTTCAGAATAATTAAAAACTATAGAAGAAGGACTATTAAAACATCATAATTCACATGAATTAATTTTTTTAAAAAGTTTAGCCCACTAATCTCTCAATAACACTTCTCTTTAAATAAAATCTTTAGAAAAGTGTGTGAATCTTGTAGAATCCTAAAAATAAGATAAAGACTAAGTCTGCTAAAGTGTAACTATGAAATACTATTAATAGCTTGAAGAAGCTTATAATAATAGACTCTAATAAGAAGACATCAGTATAAGTGAAATAAATAGCCTATAATCAAAAGTAGAATAGATTAAAGCAAAATCAAAGAGTTTATTCAAATAAATAGTTAGTGACTAAATGAGAATATCAGAATTAGAATAGATTAATAGTACTGACATTTCTTCTATTGAGAAATTAAAAATAATACTCTAATCTAAAGCTTCTGAATTAATTAAGTCAATCACCTAAGGTAATTAATTTAGTAGTATTCACTTGTAACTAGGTATGGAATATGCTAAAAGATAATAATACTCACAATCTATCAGACATCTTGAATAAATTGATTCTTCTATATTAACCAAATCAGATTAAATTATTATCAATTTTTTAATATTCAATTCCCAATTTGGTTTGTAAGATTATTAAAAATCTTTTGAAAAAATGGATTAAAATATTTTGCTTTTAGAATAAGAGAACTTCTCTTAGTAATTAATTTCAAACCTTAAATAAATAATGTAAGAAACTGAAGTAGCTAAAATGATTGAAAATTTTGAGGATTTATAAAGCCTTAAATAATTTTGTAAAGAATAAAAAGAAATTCTACTAATCTCTCTAAAACTAAAGAATGCTTTTCCTTAATTTTGAAAAATAAAGAAATTTACCTTTTTTAATAAAATTATAGGTATTATTTTAATATAAAGCATTAATCAATAATCAATTAAACTACCAATAAATTTATATAAAATTATACATACATATTATATATTTTGTACCTAAATTGAAATTATTTTCTAATATATATAATAATATCTACGAAACAAATATATGCCCTAATATTTAAATTATAATAAACTTTCACTTTAATTTATTCATAGATCAATAATAAGTAATAAGTTATTAAACTTATTTTTTAAATACTTTAATTCTTATTATTCATTCATACATAAAATTAATTAATATAAACCCTAAAAATCCATCAAAAATTGAATGAATGAATGAGTCTATTTAGGAATAATATTTGTTTGGATTTTATAGAACGAATTATAATTTAATTATATAATAGTTATTTGAAATATGTAAAGGCTTATTACATTTTGATTTACTCCAAATATTTTATGATTAAATTAATATTATGCATTTTAATTATACCAATGAATCCTCGTCAGACTTACAATGAGGAATTCTTAGAAATATAACTCATGATATATGGATTTTCAACTATAGATTCAAATATCATTAGACAAAGGATTTATTTTGTTTATGTAAGACTCCTTTAGAGCTTTCTAATGAAATAGTACCAGCCTATTCCAAAGATCATAATGATAATAAAGATTGCATAAATAATCAAAATGATTTCAATATTAAGGAGTTTATCATAAATATTATTTTAAATATTTAAGCTAGTATCTATTATAGAATCAAAGAGGACTTAAAATACCAAATAGCTTTATTATATCATTTTAATATTATATTTCTAGTCTAAATTTCTAAATATTTCTAAAAAGCTGTTTAAATCTTATTTCTCATGAAAACAATCATTCCAAATTTCATTTGCTATTCCAAAATATTTCTTCAAAACGAATAATACTCCATTTTTAAATATTCCATTATTTGTTATATTACATTCATCTATTGTAGTTTTTTAAGTATTTTATATTTAAGATGCAGTAAAATAATCTAAATTATCATAAACACTTGAACATGCATCCTTTTATATTCCTTTTATAATGATAGAATCAAATTAGCTTTAGTACCATCTTTCTACATTAAACTAGTCTTACAATTTATAATACTCATCCAGCGATTATTAATTCATGGTAAGAAGATCCTTTTTAATTTTTAAATTGAATTTAATTTTACTATTTGTATAAATAATTATTTACATCCATAAAGCCAGTTAAAGTTTTCCTTATATCTTCATCTTAATTTTGAATAAAGGCATTTGTGTTAGCAAAAAGTAATCCTTGTGTAGTACTCCAAAGGAAAGAAGATTTACCAATTATGTAAAGTTCTCTAGAACCATAAGTATAGTACTCATTAGCTTTAAAACCATATAGGAATTTAATAAAAGGATATAAAGAGAATAGACAAAATGAGATAAACTATATTATAAATAACCACAACTTCATCCTTGGAATGCTATTTGTATTTCCAATAGATCTCTTTTTGAATTTTAAATCTTTAGCATAGGGTTACTCTTCATTTTTCTATTATTTAGAGAAATAATTTAATTATAATAATTCATGTATAGATTCATCATAGATATCTATCATTCTCTCTATTTTATCTCTAGGAAAGGTAGAAAATAGCTTTAAAAACTCTTCTTTTTTGCTTTAGTTGTAGTAATAAATAGGAGACATACTAATAATATTTCCTAAGGAAACAGAAAAAACTAAAATCATTGTTAAGAAAACAAATGAATTTGCATCCGAGAGAGACGTTTCGTTATTTTTCTATCCTCTTGAAAGTAATTAATCTAATTCATTAAATATTTTTAAAAAATTAAAGAGAATTGATTTTCTTATATCCTCATGTTTTTCTCCTTTAATAGCATATCTATAAATTATTTAATTAAAATTTGTGAAATTAATACAAAAATAGTAACTAACTATTTAACAAATTAACTAACTAACTAACTTACTTATATATCATTTAGAAAAATGTCCTCAAAGTATAATAGATTGTTTAATCCATTTCATACTTTTATTCATCATAGTATTATGTAAGAGTTACATTATTATTTATTATATGGCTATTATTTTTTAAACATTTTTTATATCTTCTTTAATATAAATTTATTTATTACTTTAAGTTTTAAGAAGTTGGTCGATTGGCAATAGTTTACAGGTTTTACTTTATTTCTTCCAATTTAATTATTGAATCTTTTAGCTATCTTTCTAACTCTGTTTAGCTTGGTTTAGATATAAATGGATATACAGAGCTATCCAAATCTAAACTTAAAATCTAGAATTCTCTATTTGATATAATCTAGATAGAATTTTATACTATTTTTATAATTATTCTCTATTCTTGCACATTATTTATATACTCATAATAGTTATTCCAATTGAAAAAAAATGAAAAAACAGTGACAAAAGAAATGCAGAATAAAGAAATGATCCAAAATAATTTAATCACTATTTTATTATAAAAGGTATTGGTTAAAATAAAAGTAATCTTTTATAAAATGATTACATTAAAAGCTGATGTCCGTCTTTTTATTTTTTATTGATTTTACTATTTTCTTTTTTACATTATAATTTTACAATGCACTCTATTATTGTGTCGAGCTTGCACCACCAGATTGTTATTTTTTTTTAAATAAATTTCTTTATTAATTTAAACCAGGAAGGTTAATTTTTGTAGTTTTTCTTCTGTTTAGTGATCTGCTAGAATTGAGCTTTTAAGGTGAATCTTCTTATTAGGCATCTTTCTCTGATTCAGATAAATTATATTTAGTTTATTTATTTCTAGTATTAGAGTGTTGCCCTTTGTCAGATTCATCTTTTATCATAATTCCATCGACCTTTAACTCTGCCAATTCTCTCTCATTTTCATCTTAATAGTATGCTTATTGCTTTAACTTTTTAACCCAAAACATAGTGTTCTTCACTTATTTAAGGACTCTTCTAAATAGTGTTGAAACTCTCTTTTTCTTTTAATTATAAAATCCATATAAAAAAAGGATTAATTTACTTAGAGCTAGTAAAATAACTATTGAAATGAATATCCTCTTTAATTAAAGGTTACATTATCCATTAAAAATATTAAACTAAGTAGTTTTAGGTGTTTTATTTAAAGTTATATTTACTTTTTAATTTTTTGATGAAGATCTGCTTCTTAAGGAGCGAATACTTTTATTACTTTTACTAGATTTCATACTATATATTTTTCTTAGATCTTCATTAGATTAAAAATTTTAACTGAATTAACTCCTGTTTACAGCTAGAGGTACAGAACTCTTTCTAATGTGAGTAACAGGTAAATTAGACTTAAAAAAAACATTAGGAGTAGAAATAGACATTGAATTTTCATCATCAATAGCTTTATCTTGATCTTCTTGAGATTTTCTTTAGTTGTATTAGTCTTCAAAATTTACTCTATTATGATATATTTCATCATCTGGAGCAAAGCTTACATCATTAATATTATTTTCATAAGGAGCTTTTTTTGTATAAGAACCTACTAGTTAATTATCAGAGAGATCTATTTTTGAATAATCATACATATCTCTATTTGTATGACTTTGATATATTTCTGAAATATTATGATCTTGAGCAAGTAACCCATTATATTCATTTCTCTAAGTTGATATTAAATTATCATTATCGGTTAATCGAGTTCTATAAGTAGTCGATTCTTTGAGTTCGTCACCTTATTTGTAATTACTAAAAGAGTTGTCATATTTTTACTATTTACTGTATGAAGTTCCTATTAAATTAGGGTTACTATTATACAATGTAGAATGATTATCTTCATTATTTGTAAAAGAAGCATTATTATTTTGAGAATCATTTTTATTGTAGTTATTAAAATTTTCATAGTTATCCTTTTACAACTTAGCAAAGTGAGAAGTTTACTATGAAGTAGATTTATTAATAGATAAAGTTTTTTCCCTTAAATTAAAAGATGAAGGTGATTTTTTATCCTCTTTATTTTCATAATCATCATCCTCCTCTTCATCTAGGCTTTCTTAAATTTTTTCAATTTATGAGTTCTCATCTTGGATTGCTGAATGAGCAAACTTCTCATCCTCTTCCTCTTCTTCTTCATCATCATCTTCATCTTAAAAATTGCTACTAAAATATCTGGATTCTAATAAAGATGCATTAGTTATTGTATTACTAAGAAAAGTTTTTCCATTCTAGTAGTAATAAGTCTTTGTAAATGGATTAACACTTTTTCTTCCTGCCTCATTTGAATCTATTTCAGTCATTTTAAGATCTAAATTTAAAAGTCTATTCAAATCCTTCTTTAAATCATTAAATTGATCAATCTAAAGTTAATATTTCAAAATAAAGCTTTATTATTATGACTATCCAGTTTTATTAAGAAGTAAAGCATTGATATAATATAAATTACCTTTTCACTTACTCTGCCAATTCTTCTCAATTGACGAAATTCAATATAATAAAACGATTTTCCTATCATAGTTTCCATTTTTTTCACATCAACAGATACTTCAAAGAAAGCATACTTATGAATGAAAGTTTTACAAAGAAGCAATGAAAGCTCTGTTTCAGGATGCCCACTTTTCCTAGAAAGTTACTCCATTATAGTTCGGCTAAGTGGAATCATCATAAGAGTATTAACAGATTTTCCATTAATTAAATTATTTGTTTATTTATAGTTTAATGCACCTATTAGAGGCATAATTCTTAAAATATCGATATTTTTTATTTTTTAACAGTCATCTCTAAATTAAAAGGCAAAGCATTATCTGTATAGTTTTTCAGTCATGTTTGAAATGCAAAAGTCATCACTTAAAAGGATATATTCCATTGTCTAGTTTACTTTTGTTAATAGACCTGAAACCCCATAATCTTATTAAGAAAAATAATCTATTTTAGCTCTAAGTTCTATAGGAACTAAAAAAGATCTTTAATTGACAGCAAAAGTAAATAACTTGTCCCTTGTAACTGGGCTTTTATATCCATCATTAATAAAATTTTTAATAAAAGTTTGATGGTATTTTTAAAACTGGGTAGGAATAATTTCCTCCAGTTTTTTATCGATTAAATCACTTCTTTAAAATCCTAGTATATTAATGACTTCTTAGCTAACTTTTATAATTTTTCCTTTTGATTAAATAAAAATTAAATATATCTATTACCACTATATTCTTTAATTGATTTACCAGGCTCATTCAATAAGGTTATATGAATAATAAAAGATCTTCTTTGAAAAATATCAATAACGTAATCTTTGTTTTTTAATAAGAGTATATTCATTTTAATTAAATTCAAATAATTAATATTTACCTTCTGTAACCAAACTTTTTGTCAGAATTTGTCTGCTCTTTCTTATATAAGTCTTAACTGACTTACACTAAATATCTAAACATGAGGCATAAATATTAGCAATTTTTTGAAGTTAAGGGCTAGCGGGATTGATATCAAATAAATAAACTATTCTACTTTTGAGGATATTTTTCACTTGCTATAATTTTTTAGAGGTTTTGATTAGTAAGTTAAGGTTGATATAGTCACTGCCAAGTAAGATAGAAAATTATCTCATCTCTTTTAATTATTATTTGATTAGTTAGCATAGTTCTTCCATATATAAATCAAAATTAAGAATGTGACTCATGTTAATTCTTACATTTTAGATTTTCTTGTCAGTTATTATAGGTTTATACAGCTACCATACTTTTCTATTTAGCATTTAAATTGCCCATTTAATCTTAAATGGTTAATTATCAGAAGTATTTTTTAATATTAGAGTTTCCCTGATAGCAATACTTGGTTAGCATACAACTTCTGTTAAAAAACTGGCATAAGTTACCTAAAAAATTATAATTATATTAATAATCTAAAAAAAACTACTTTCAATTATTTTACTTTTAACCTTCTGCATTTAGATTAATCTTTTTCATGGATTTTAAAGAATAACTCAAAAGTCTCTATTATATAATTAGCCATAAATTACTTCCATTATTTTTCAATATTTAGATTTAGGATATTCTTGGAATCATAATATTAGCAAAAACATTCCTCTCTACCAAATTCTAGCTTTATCTTGCAGTATTTTTTATGTTACTAAAAACAAGTTTCTAAGAATAAACCCCTATCTTTATCTAGATAATGAGTTACCCTAATACTATAGAAATCATAAAGAATACGAATGTACAAATTAGCAATATCTTAGTTAGTTATTTTTTCTCTAGAGATTTGAGATAGTTTCTAAATTAAGAAATCATAAATCATAAAAGAAGTCTTCATTGAAATTGTCAAAGTAATAAGAATAACAAGTGACATTTCAGTTGTTCCTGAAAATGAGAAAAGTGATTCTATTAGCATAATGAGATTTAAGAAGAAATAAGATATTGATAGTGAAAAATTTAACTTAGAAACATTTCTGTCGTAGTAAGGGAAATTAGTAATCAAATCGGCTATCCTATAACAGCATGCTATTAAATGAATGAATTAATTTAAAGTGAAATTATTAGCATCATATACTCCTGCAATAATTGACTCTAAAAATACATTTATGCTATAACTAACACTCTCATTTTTTGATCCAAAATCCACAATTATAAAGGAGAAATCAAAATCATGAATTGCTACAAATATCCCAATAGAAAAGCTAGTTAGTATATTGATTATACCAATTACAACATCATAATTATTAGTTCCAAAGACAGCTGAGTAGATTGATACTTCTACAAAAGGAATTAGAAAAAGAAAATTGTAGATACTGAAGAAAAAACTTGAAAACTAACCTAAGAGCATTCTAGTGAAATTATCTTTAAAGAGAAATTGCATGATTAAAGTAGAAATAAAGAATATATTGATAAGAAATATAATTATATTAAAATAAAGCTTAACTTAATCCTCAGATTGTAAGAACGGATAAAGCATCGGATAAATTCTACTTAGGTTCATTATTTAGATTATTGTTTTTGTCATAGCTCGGGATGTTAATCTCTCTTCAGGCGCTATAAGATTCAAAACACTGTTCGTAAATAACAAAGAAGCTAGCTGGAGATAATGAATTAGTACTAGAGTTAGCATTAGATACAAATTACGATTAAATGATTTCAAAGCAAATTCTAATCTTTCGTAATAAAAATTTTTAAGCATTATTATAAGTTGGCGCATCAACTCTTTAGGGTCCAATATTGTCTTAAGTATATCCATTTTTTAAAACGAGATAGATGTCTATTGTACTACAATTTGAAGATTTTCTTTCAGTTATGGTAGAGAAATATTTAGTAATATTATATATTTATAACTTCAAACTATATGAAATTTCGAATATGGTAAGTAGATATTTCCTTTTTTCTACTTATTTGCAATTATTATCCCTTTAATAGTTAATGAATGAATAGTAGAGTAATTATTCAAAAATTAAGGATATTAATTACATTTGAATTGTAAGTAACATCAAATTATATTTTCTTTTTAAAAAAGAACAAAGAAAAAAACTAGAGCATGATTAGAAGTTGGTTATTAATAAAATGTTAATTAATTGATAATAAACCTTTAACTTTTTAAAATTATATTAACTTTAAATAGGATTATTTTTTTTATTTAAAAATTATAACAACATATAAACTAAATATTTTTATTAATTATTAAAAAAGTTAAAACGAATATTAATTTAACTTGAATGAAATTTATAATTCTTTGCAAGATTATTAGAGATAGATTATACTTAAAATTTACTTTCTAAAATTCTTTCATTTTATTATAAGTAGAATTTACATTTTAGCAATTTATTAATGTTTTAAAATTCTTCTAAATTATTAATAATTAGTTCTTGAGTTATCAAAAGATAATAAAATTAAGTTCTAAAATAAAATACTTTTAGTCCTCCAGTTAGTTAGATATCTAACGAATTTATATTTTCCATAATTCTCAATTTTTACTTTGTAATTATGAATCTCAATTTAAAAATATATCTCCAATTTCCCATATAGATAGTAATTGAAATAATAATAAATAAGATAAAAACTTTATAATAATTCCTTTAAGTGAAAAATGGGTTGCGGAAGTAGTACCTAAGACAAAAGTTAACAAAATAGCTAAAATTAAAGTCCTCTTAAAATTAAATGGAAAAGTAGGGTTAAGAATCTAACTCCTTCTTAATGCTAATTATTAGAGGATTATTTGAAAAAAGAAGGTTTAACAAATTTATAATTCATTGGTGAATCAAATTAGGGATTGGTACTTATAGCATTCTATGATAAGTAAAAAGAATATGTCGCTCTTAAAATTAATAGATTTAATTAGTCTGATTATGATAACTCAAAAATTGATAGCTAAAAAATTAGTTCAATAAATAAGAGTTAATATATTTTATAAGTCTATTAGTGTTTAACGTATGATACCTACTTTTTTATTGTATTAGTTGAAGAACTTGGAAATCTAAGTCTTGACAAAGAGATAGAGAATTAAAGGTTTAATTAAACAGGATTAAATCAAAAAAATATTTTCTAATAAATAATTTAAATATCAAATGCGCTAACATATATTCATAATAGCTTAAACATCACTCATGCTAATTTAAAGCCTGCAAATATTATATAGACTAAGGATGGAATCTATAAGATTTGTGACTTTTGTCCCTAAAAAATTTTAAATTCTAAACTTTTAGATGGTATAAGCCAATAATATATGTCACCAGAGTAAATTTAAGTATGTAGAGGAGAGGCAGTTATCATAACTGACAAATCTGATATATATTCTATAGGGCTTATTTTTATTGAGATACTTGGCTATAAACTTACTTAAAGCTTTTTATCTCATTTAAGTAGAGGGGAATTTGCAAAACTTTTTGATCTAAATGATTTTGTTGATTGGCATAATAATTGTGGAGTAAAACATTAACAAATATTTTAGATATTAAAAAATAAATTTTTTGCAACAAATCCAAATGAGAGAATTAATTCTTACTAAATAAATTATGAACTTCTTCCTTTTCTTCCTTTTTCATAAACTGATTTATAAAACACTTTATAAGACATTTATTAATAAGAAAAATCATTAGAGTTTGGGAATATTCAGTAATAAAATAGAAGATTGTATTGTTACTTGACAAAATTATTTTGCGAATAAGAAATTCCAGATTAAGAATAATAAACTGGAAATACTCTTTCAAACATAGCAAATTAGTATCTTTAACAAGGGAATTTAAGTGAATCTTTAATCTATAGTTAGTAAGCAATAGATATTTTCAACAAATTTAATCCTTCTGGATGCGAAAATACAATTTAATAAATGTAGAAAGTATGTTAAACTTATATTTAAATGAAAGAATATGATAAGGCTGTTTAAGTTGCAGAAAAATAATTAGGTTTAGCAAAGAGTATATTATAAGAACCTGATAAGGTTATAGCGTTTTCCCTTATATGTGTAGCACAAAGCTATAGATTTGTAAATAAATCTAAAGAAGGACTTTTATATGCAGAAGAAGCATATAAAATGCTACAAAAAATTCATGGTGACAAACCTCATGAAGACTACTCCTAAGCTCTAGATATTATAGGGTTAATGCATAATGGTTTAAAAGATTTTTCTAAGCAATTAGAATATAAAGAATAATCATTATAAGTGCTTTAGAACCTCTATGGCTAAAATATTAATTAAAGCATACAAACAGTGCTAAAAAATATAGGATTTGCTCATTATAACTTAAAAAATTACTAATAATCAATATCTTATTACTAAAGATCCTTAGAAATGGCAAAATAACTTTTCGGAAATTTCCATCCTAATCTGATAAATATATTATAAGAAATAATAAAAGTACAATAAATTTTAGGATAGACTTAAGAGTCAGAGAATACTAAAATAGAATTAAAGAAAATTTAAGATATTCAAAAAAAAATGTGATAAATATATTATTGTTGAAATTATTTATTTATTTATTTATTTATTTATTAACTGTTAAATAGAATTATAGAATTTCCATTAAATCTTATCATTTTTAGATTGATTAATTAATTAATTAATTTATAAAGAAATCTAGATTTTAAAAGAATCTAAAGATAGTATATATTATAAGAAGATCTTTGAGAAAATAAATAATATTTGTACTAATTTTATTCTTTTAACAAATCTATATATAGTCGTATTTAACTAGTTTTGTAAATCTTTTACTTCTTTTCTTTTGAAAATAATATTGCATATCTTTCAATAAAAAGTATTACCCATTCTATTCTTAGAAATTTCTCATAAGAGAGTTGTTAAGATTAGAATTTAGCTTAAATCACAAAGAGATTTCTATTAATCACTATTTTTACTCTAATTAATACATGGAATAGAGAAATTGTAATAAAATCACTTATTACCAGGCTATTTAATAATTAATTGCCACTTTTTTTCTTACTAATAAATTTCTTTTATATCCATCTAGCAATTAAACTTTTATAGTATAAGAAGAGTATTTCTCTAGAAGATTTCAAAAAGATATTAAATACTTTATTGATTTGGAACTAATAAAAAATATTTAATAAACAAAATACAATTTTCTTGGTAAAAATAAAAGATAGATAAGATGGCAACCAATACAGTTAAAAGAACTCTTTACAAATATTTAGAACCTTTCTTGACTGGAAACTTAAAGGTATCTAACATTCACACCATAGCATGGGAAATCAGTGGTAACCCTGATGGTAAACCAGTTGTTATCCTTCATGGTGGCCCTGGTGGTGGTTCAGAACCCTTCTATAGAGGTTTCTTTGATCCTGAAGTTTATAAGATTGTCTAACTTGATCAAAGAGGTAGTGGAAAATCTACCCCTTTCGCTTGTTTAGAAGAAAACACAACTTGGGATTTAGTTAGCGATGTCGAAAAGTTAAGAGAACATTTATAAATTCAAAAGTGGCACACAGTATTTGGTGGTAGCTGGGGTTCAACCCTATCATTAGCTTATTCTCAAAGCCACCCTGAAAGAGTTGGTCACTTGGTTTTGAGAGGTATCTTTTTACTAAGAAAGGGCGAAATAGATTTCTTCTATTAGGAAGGATCTAGCTGGCTCTTCCCTGAATACCATGAATAGCTTAGAACTTTACTTCCTGAAGTTTAATAGGGAAGTATATTGCATAACTACTACTTAAAATTAACAGGAAACAACGAAGAAGAAAAGATTAAGTTTGCTAAGGCTTGGACAACCTGGGAAATGGCTACTTCTAAGCTTATTGTTGATTAAGAAAAGGTTAAGCACGGAGAAGATGAGAAGTTCGCATTGGCTTTTGCTAGAATAGAAACTCATTATTTTGTTAATGGTGGCTTCTTTAGAAATGAAAACTAATTACTTGAAGATTGTTATAAGATTGCTCACATTCCCACCACTATTGTCCAAGGTAGATATGATGTTGTTTGCCCTGCTAAATCAGCTTGGGACCTACATAAATAATTAAAGAATTCAGAACTTTTCATTGTGCCAGATGCTGGTCATGCTTGCTCTGAAATAGGTATTGTTGATCAATTGGTTTCTGCCACTGATAAATATAAAAATAATAATATTTGAATATGTATCGATTAAGACTATTTATAATGTATTTTTTGTTGGTATTTTTAATTCCTATTAAAAAGTTGCTAATTAAAATAATGAGAAAATCTTATTTTTTATTAATTGGATTTTATTGTGTCAGAAATTAATATAAATTCACTTCAAGAAACAAAAATGATAAATAATTAAAGTCTTTACCTACCTTAAATAATATTTGAAATTTATCTGAGAAATTTTAAAATACATTTTATCTAAAAAATAAAGCTATTATAAAATTTTATTAATTAAGGATAAAATGTTGACTATTTAAATATTTTAATTTATAATTTTAAAGAGTATTTTTTGTATTTTTAATAAATATAATCTATTTAAAATTGATGGATACTTTAATTGAGAATACATTTAGATATTATCAGAAGAGTTCCTACTATTCTTAGACCACCTTACTTACTTAATTAAATAGATTTTGAATTACTATTGTTATCATAATTTCATAGTCCATCAAAATTTTTAAACAATACGCAAATCTGAATGATCATAAATTTTTTTACTAAGATACATATTGAATTTACCTATAGAATAAATCTTTAATTGCAACAAGAATAAATTAAAAATATTCAGATAATTTTGGTAAAATAAGAATCAACAGATTTGAAGATTAATTTTTTGAAAAATCAAAACACAATTTATCAAGTTTTTATTAGATGGATTTAGAATAAGAAGTCATAAAGATTCCAGCAATTATTTCAGATATTGATGGAGTACTTATATTGGGACCAACACCTATTAAAGAAGGAACTGAAGTCATTAAAATGATGCAAAAACCCTTATCAGAATTAGCTCCAAATAGGTTTTCTGATGAAAAAAATATGAGATTACCATTCGTATTGCTTACCAATGGGGGTGGAATGAGCGAAGACAATTTCGTTAACAAGATAAATAAAATTCATAATCTCACTGAAGATGAAGTTAATAAACTTCGCAAAGAGTAATTGATATTAAATTATACTCCTCTAAAAAGTGTCATCTAATAAGAGTATAAGGATAAAATAATTCTTGTAGGAGGGCATGGAAGGCCTGAAGATATTGCTGAGTATATGGGAGCAAATAAATATATAACTATCACAGAGTATCTCAATATTTATCCTTTGATTGCTCCAATAAAATATACTTAATAATGCTAAGAAACTATTTAGCAAGTTTCTAAGCGTTTAGGAATGACCCCAGAAGAGATGCTTAATGATCATATTAAGATATGTGCTATATTTTTATTATATGATCCTGATAAATGGGAGGAATATATTTAGCTCATTACTGATATACTCACAACTGAAGATGGGTCTATCTCTAAGACTCTTCATTTACCTGAATTTGATTAACACATTCCTTTATATTGTACTTCTAATGATTTAACATATATGGATACCTTCCGTCTTCCACGCATTGTTTTTGGATGCTTTAACATTGCACTTAAAAGTGTCTATAAACTACTTTATAATAGAGAACTTAATATTAACCAATATGGTAAACCCTCTCCACTTACTTACTAATACTCAGAAATGCATTGCAAAAATCTGATAGAAGAGTATAACAAGAAATCCCAAGGAAAAAAATATGAAATAAGTAACTTTTACATGATTGGAGATAATCCCTCTTCAGATATTTAAGGAGCAAATAATGCTGGATGGACTTCTATTCTTGTTAGAACAGGCGTATTCAAAGTAGGAGAAAACTCTTAATAATGGCCAGCTAAGTTTGTATGCAATAACGTGAGAGAGGCTATAGATATTATCTTTGAACAAGAAAAATTATCTTGATAAGGTTAGTAAATAAGATGAATATTTATTCAGAACTAAAAATAATCTAATAGCACTTAATTTTTAAGTAAGTTAGTAAAGAAATACATGTATGTAGTAAAATATTGTTTATACTTGTTTTAATCAACTTACTAATATAAAAAAATAATTGATATTATAATATTGAAACAAAAATAAATAAATAAATAGAATGTAAAAGAAATTTATTATATGGCAAGTAGTTTATCGATTAATAGATCTTCATTTCTTCTTGTTATTTTTAATAATTATACCATAAAAGAGACATAATTAAAAATTAATTAATAAATAAATTCTACTAATTATGAAAACTAAGATTGGTTAATGAATTCAGTACTTCTTATAATCACAATTTAAATATAATTTAATTTAATAAAATTGATTTATATAATAAATCAATATTTATGTGATATATATTTCGTAATATAAATAAAAAGATAACTATTAACACAGTGTTAGTCATTGTTGTTGTTGTTGTTGAATAAATTAGTCAACTATCGTTAGTTACTGATTTGTCTATTGGATGATTTAATTTTCTTGAAGTGCTTAGCTTGTTCAATTATGTTTATTAAGACTTCATTATGAATATGTTTCTTATTATTTTGAATGTTGCTTTTCACTAACACTCTCATAATTAATTTGAAAATTATTAATACTCTTTTTAATAGATATTATTTTCATTAAGATTTTGAATTAAAAAGAATACTTTTTCTATTCTTTAAACTATTTAAATATCACTAACCGTTGGATATTATTTGTGAATTTGTTAGCTATTTATGATTACAAGAATTTTATTTTATAGTTTACTACTCAGAATTCAAGTTCTTCAATTTAATTGGAAGAATAACCCTAATTCTAAATATCTAGAACTAATATTTTGTAGAAATTCTATTTGTTAATATATCTATATAACTGAGCCTTTTAAAAAACTTTTATTCATTTACAATTATTACCAGTAATATCGAAGAAACTTTATTCTATTACTTTTTCTAAAAATATTCTATGTTATTCCACATAAAACTTCACTTTTTTCAATAGATGCAATATAAAGTATAAGAGACAATATTCTAAGAAATGGATAATTGTTAACTATAATAATCAGTTATATAATTTATTAAAAAATTAGGAAGATTAAATCATCAATTCTTTATTATATTTCTTAAAAATTTGGTGAATTATATTTATTTGTCGTTTACTCTAATTTTTCAATTAATAACCTAAAATGTAAAAAATGGTATAATTTCATATTTTAGTACCAATTAAATTCAATAGATAAAAAAATATTGAAATTAATTATCATCTCCAAATCTGATTTCTATTCCTATCTACTATCCTAGTTAAATTATATTTATTTTTAATACAATTATAAATTAAAACAATCTAATTAATTTTTCATTTACCAAATCCAGATATTTTCATTAAAGCCTCTCTCCTTCATATTTTGTTCCATTTTCAAATATAATTGACTTTTTATAAAAAACATAATACTCTTAGTGAATTTATTTTATAATATTCTTGCCTTTTAAAAATAATATTGACTAGATATGTAATTTTACAAGTTTATCATCCTCATAAAATTTACTATGTAAAATAGCGAGTTTAAGTTTATTTGATATTATGAAAGGTAGTATTAAGATAGATTTGACTCTTTATTAATATTTCAGTTGTATTGATGGGGAATAATAATATATCTTTTTGCAAATATTGCATATTAAATTGATGAGTTATGTCCTTATTTGAATACTTTAATGAAATTTTTTTAGATTTTTAATTACTAATTATTCAAGGAGATAATGAGAATTTGAATTAGATTAATAGAATATTTTATGAATTTTAGTAAATATAAGTAGTTATAAATATGTTTTATACTCTAATTATGTTGAATTGCATTTGTAAATTGGCGAAAATAAAGGTAAATAACTATTTATCTATTAATAAAAGTGAAAAAGAGCTTAGTACAAGGAATAAATAAGAATTTTCTGCAAAAAAAATTTAATAAATTCAAATAAGTGAATATATTGTCTATCTTATCTCCTCCTTTTCAAAATCATAAATTAATATTTTTTTTTTGCTTTTTAATGCAAATAGATAAGTAATATTAAGAAATTTCATAATATTGTATTTATTTATCACCTAATTAATTAAGATTTCTAGAAAGGTCTAAGAAAGAATGGACTGTATAGAGAAATATTTTTAGATTGTTGTATTAAATAATTTATATGTTATGATCTTATAAAAATAAAAAATTAGCAATTCTGTCATTACTCACTAACAACGTCATCCTTATTTTAATTTGTAATTCTATGAAAAGATACGTTTTATGCCTATTTAATTAAAATGAAATTAGGGAAAGATAGGATAAATCAGTTCTTAAAAAACATGCTTCAGCATATATATTACAATGAACCAAATTTTAGTTAGAACTATTTTATAGCAGCGATATTTAATTAGTCTATCTTTATTAGAAGAAGTTCTTTTTAATATTATTGAATGAATATACTGATTTCTATTTTTTTTCTATCATATTCAATTCCAATTAAGTGCGCATACATACATGAATGTATTCACAAATGCATCACTGTGTTATTGAATGCAATCTTTAAATTTTCGCCAAAAGGAAAACCAGAGGACAGATAAATAAATAAAAAAAAATAAAAAGAATACCTTTGTAAATAAAGCTAATCAGAAAAGAAAGAAGTATAAGCAAATACATTGATATTTCAATCAATTTTAGAAATAAACAAAAAACAAAAGAAAATAATACAAACAGAATACTCCAAAAAATAATAAGAAAGTTCAATAAAAGCATCCTCTTTAGATAGACATAATCTAAGAAGAATTAGAAATAAATAATTAGAACTCCCTTTTAAAATAAAATGAATCACCTTTCTCACTTCCTTAAATAAAGCTATGCTACTTAAAAAGCCTTTAGTACCCCTGTCTTAATGAGTAGCTTTTAAATGCTCTAAAATAGCATGAAAAATTCATCTTGGTACAACTCAATCTTCTCTCATTCGTTTTTTAAGAGATCTATGGACAAGGAGACAAAAAGTGTTTCAGAATAACAAATTCAATAAATTACTAAATAAAGCATTGAGATTTTAAGAAACTCCAACAACTCTCAATTAAGTAATACTCTTTTTGGAGATGTTGCATCATCTACATCTAATGCTAATACTAGCCTCAATCCTTAAAGCATGAACAACATGTGGAGCAAGTAAAATTTAGTCAAGTTAGCGAGTAGAAATAATTCAACAGTGAAGCATTTCCTTAATCAATAAGTATAAAACATGAATAATGTTAATAATAATAATTAACAATAGGTTAACAATAGCAATAGCATTAAATAATTATAATAGCAAGTTCAATACAATGTAATTTCTACCAAGGAATTCCATTTACAAAAGAAAAATTACACAAAAATAAAAGCTTTCGTTAAAGAATTCATGCTCTTGCTTAAAGAAGGTACTAAAGATACCTACACTGATGGTAAATGGTACTTCAATCTCTTAATGAGAAAGAAACGTAACTAAATGACTGGATACGAAGTTCGTTAGAGTTTAAGAATTCGTTCTGATTTATTCAAGATTATTCCTTTCTCATTCTTTGTTATTGTTCCTGCTGCTGAACTTCTCCTTCCTGTCTACTTGCTTCTTTTCCCTAATGCTATGCCTTCTCAATACACCTTTGACTATGCCTATGATCAATATGTATAATCATTAGAAGATAATTAAGCTACTGCTCATGAAGCTCTTGCTTCGAAGTTAAAAACTCACTTGATGGAAAAATGCAATGCCAGTATAGATCACTTCCTCCACAGCGATACTTATAAACAAGTTTTCTTCAAAAACTACAAAAACTTTGAAACAGAAGGTCTTGATTTTTACTAATTTAATTCTGATGAATTGATCACAGTCTGTAAATTCTTAGGTATGGAAATCATAACTGGTACTTATATTATCTCTAAGATAGCAAACATCCTTATTAACACTCCCATATTCCTTGCAAATCTTGGTTGTAAGGTACTTAAAAAGGAGAAATTTTAATATAGTAAATTCTCAATTAGTCTGAATTTTGGTCCATTTGAATACTTAAAACGTAAACTCCTTCTTGGATAAATCAAGCGTCACATTTCTTTGCTAAGACTTCAAGATCAAGCTTTCTTCAAAATGGGTTTCCACGATATCGTAGGTCACAGAATCACTGATTTTGCCAGAGAAAGAGGTATTACTACTATCACTTGCTACGAAACCTTAAAAGCAATTATGGCTAATGAATGGGTTAATGTTTGCATGAATCGTAAATTCAATGATAATGCAATACTTTGGTATGCTATTATGCAATACGATTTCCTCAGAAACGCTAACAATGACATGAATTGAGAAATGTTTTTAAAACCTAGTATAATCAATTAAATACATTTATTTTTACATTTTAAGGAAATGAATACATTCTAAAATATTTGAGTGATAAGCAAAAATAGCAACCTACCTACTTTAAATTAATTTATAATATACAAATAATAATCTTTTTTTAAAAAATTAAATATTATAATAACAACTAACTCTAAAAATAGCACAAACAACTTTACAAGGAAATAAATAGGTTTAAATAAGATAAACAAATAATTAAAACAATAAAACAGCTATGTAGTAAACTCTATCATCTATTCTTGATTGTTTTGCTCCTACTGACGATCAGATCATAAACAATAAAGAAGAGATAATTACTTACTTATTTTTAATATATCACCACTATCACCATTCTAATCATCTTGCCTAAAAGGTTGAGCTATTCGTCTTAATATAATATCACTCCGTCCATAATTTTTCTTTTTAATTTTAACAAAAATAAATAATTCTTAGTATCTTTTCTATACTTATATTCACAACTCACTAACATATTATATATCTCCTGTTTTCTAATTTCATTTATATTTTTATCCATCTATTCTTTCTTCCCATTACTTCATTTTACTTACATTTTATACTTTACATACAAATATATAAAATCTCTTCTAATAATTTTATTCAAATTTATTTCATAGAATTTCTAATTTTATTTATTTATTTTAATAATTAAAATTTTTATTGAAGGATCTATTCTTCTAATAGAATCTGCTTGAATTATTTTTATTAATAAAATTCTTAAAACGTTCATCTATTTTAATGTCTAATTAAAAATTTTCGTTGTCAAGTGTTTAATTCATACGAGAGATTTTTCAATCTAAATCAATATCCGAATGAGGGAATAAATTTTTTGTCTATTTGAAATTTTTATTAGCTATTTAATAAAATTCCTACTTTCATTCATTTGATCAAAACAACAAATGGCTTATTAATTAATTAATGTAAAGAAATAAAGAATCTAAATTAATATTTGAAATATCTAATCCTAATAAATTTATTTAAATGATATTCCTTTTTTCATTTAATTCTTTCAAACAAATATAACTGCCTAAGATAATAAACCAAATATAATTTATATATTATAAATATTAATAGAAGAGAATAACAATAAAGAACAGGACATGACGATATATATAAGAATGCAAAAATAACAGAAGAATAATTTATTATAATTTAGTTTATAAAATAGGTGTTAATATTGTTAATTAAAATGTATGTTTAGAGATATCAGATTTATTTAAATTAATATTTCACTCATTATTTAACTTTTTTATTACTAGTTTTAAGTCCCTTTAAGGCACCTTCTTCTTTTTTATTCATAATGACATCGAATGCCTTAGAAGCTCTCTTTTGATGTCTCTTATTTAAAGCCTAATTTTTATTAATATTATTTCAATTAAATATTTGTTTCTTATAAAAAATGATTTACCTTAGGATTCAATTAAATAAATGCATAAGGATCAGGTTTACCCTTTCTTACAACATCACCTCCGGTTTCGCCTTTACCCTTATAAGTATCACCAGATTCTTTAACGCTATGAACTAAGTTATTTTTGTTTTCTATTATTTCAAAAAAATAAATTTAATTAAATGTTTTGACTATTGAAGTTTTTATTACCTCCTCTCTTTTAAGTTAATTTTCTAGAAGTGATAGTAGCTTCACCTTCATTAATGTCTCTATCTTCTTGGAGAAGAGATTCATAAGTAGCATACTTATCTTCTCTTCTTCTCTTTTTACCAGCCATATCTTCAATAGATTCACGTACAATAATTCTACCCTTAATGTATTCAACCTCTTTTCTTTCATTTTCTTCACTAAGTTTCTCCTTCATCTTCTTCAAACCTGTGTTAGGAATGAAGTGGAATTGAGATTTATCTAAATCGAATTTCAACAATAGATTCTTTTCATCGCTTAACTTAGCAATATTTTCTGATTCCATGCGTTGTTGAGCATCAAAATCAGTTTCTTAATATTTAGCAGCCTTAGCAGCGGCAAAAGCCTTCTTCTTTTCAATTCTTTCACGGATTTTCTTTTTAATATAATAAATTTAATATTTTATTAGATATTACTTGTATATAATATTTACCTTATTTTTTTGGTATCTTTCTTCTTTTAAAATACCTCTAACAATTCTCTTATGCTCTTCAGGAACATGATCTTCAATAACAGGTCTTGTGAATTTTCTAATTAATCTTGAAATGATTTGCTTAGTAAGGGATCTGTACTTATCTCTGATAATTTATTCAGATTCAAAAATGCTGTTGAAAATCTCAGGTAATTCAGTCTTTAACTCACTCTTAGAAATAATTCTCATGTATTTCTATTTTTTATATAATAATAAGTACACACGGTAAAGAAAAATATAAAATGAATCTACCTTTAAATAAACAAGAACTGCCTTGAAAATTTCTTTGTTTTATTCCTTTAAGAGTAGGAGAATAATGGAGTTAACTTCCTTAACAAAGGTAGTGTCAACATTCTTTCCAAACTTTTCAAGCAAAAAACCAATAGAAACAATACTGTCAGCCTTCATCAAACTACTAGAAGCACCTAAACCAGCCGAAATCTATTCAATTAAATTTATAAGTTAATAATTTTAAATAAAATCTTTAATCAATTTAATTTACCATAGAGATGAAATCATTGAGCATACCAAGGTTTAACATCTTTTAAGCAATTTTCTTGAAGAGTTCTTGAGAAGCCTTTCTAGAACGAGTATTAGATTCTCTAAGACCAACTATAAGTTCTGGAAGGAAAGTTTGAATATATTCGCCAATTTAATCAACCTATTTGTCTTCATTATCAAATTTGTTTAATTACCAAATTTAGTTAATGCATTAAAGTCTAATTGGTCTAGCAGAGCTTTAAGTAGCTTACTTGGTTCTAAGAATTTCAGAAACTTGAGGAAGGAAAGTATAATGAACCTTAGACATGATATTAAAAAGGAATTTGTAGGCCTTTTTTTATAAAACAGTTTAATCATCTAAGAAACACTTAACAAATTTCATGGCCATATCCCATCTATCATTTTTGAAATCCATAGAGGTAGATACAGATAAAATCATATCAAATGTCTTAACAGTAGTATTTAATTTAGCTCTTGTTCTATCCTCAGCCTAAGTTTAAAGGAGTTTCTTTACGTTGTGAATGAAAGCTGAGTTCAAATATTCCTTGGGAGCAATGTAAGCAGCTTATTAAATTACAGCAAGAATTTATTTAGCAATTGGCTTTCCAGGGATAAGAAGAGTATGCATTTATTTAATAATCTTTTGAGAACGAACAGCTGTATCGTTGGGGACATTTCTAGCTTAGCTAATGAATCTTAAAGAATGTTCCAAACCACGTAAAATACTGGCGAAGTGGGGATTAGATTCCTTCAATTCAGAATCAAGGTTATCTAAAATTAAATTGAGTGCATTGTAACCCTTTTCACCAACTACGACATGGAATCTGCTAAAGCATTCCCAAAGTTACAAAAAGACATTGAACATAACCTTTTCTTAAGCATTCATCTTTTAAGATAAAACATCCATACCATTCTTAATGGTGGAAATATGAGGAACGAAGTGGTCAAGGAAATCTTCAATTGATTAGTTTTTAGTATACTTCAAGAACATAGGAATCATCCATAAACTGCTCTTATCTTCGAAATCTTCAGCTAATGGGTCTAATCCTGCTATTTATAAGGGGAATCTTTTAACAATCAAACCAGCACCAATTTTTGAAATAAGTTTGGCCATGCACTTTTCAAAGCTTCCAAAATGTCTATTTACTCTATTTTCAACTAATTCCTTAAGAATTCCATCAATTCTAGTCATACCTTTGAATTTATTAAAGAAAAATTTAAATTTGATTCATTTTTTAAGAGTTAAATTTAATAATATTCCAAATAAATTGTTGATATTCATTAAATTTTTGAGATAAACCTAATATAATATAGTAAATTAACTTACAATCCTTATCAATCTTTTAGAAGAAGACACCAAGAATACCATGAACTTGAATTTATCTGTGATCAAAACGGTTACTGAGCATGTGTTAAAGCATAGAGATAATTTTCTCAAAGGTGCTATCAGCAATAGAAGAATCTACACCAAGATTCTCAATATCTGTGAAATCAAATTCATTATTTAAATTTGAAGCTGTAGGTTTCTTCCAAAGATATTCATCTATAACTGCAATAATTAATGTTTCTAGCTATTTCTAACCAAATGTTGCAAGCTTAACATTTTCGGCAAGGACTATTTCTTAAAGAACTGAAATTGTAGTGGGAATATATTTCTTAGCAGCATGGATGTTCTATTCATGCATCAAAATTAGTGTTTAAGTTATACATTATGTGTAACTCATAACTACTTTCTCATCAGAGTGCAAACTGGGTTAGTTGTCAATAAATTCTTTAATCAAGGTTTCACAGTTATCAAAACTTAATTATCTAAGTTTCATGATATTCTAATTTATTAATAATAAAAATGTTCATATGATATTTTCTAGTTAATTCTTATGGTAAACTTGATGCAAAGAATAAATTGGTTTATGTTAAGATAATAATCAATTTATCAACTAAATAAGATGATTATTCTAAAAAGCTATTTACAACCTAACACTATTGCTATTACTTTTTAATTTATTCTTTACTTTGAATGTATCTTTCAATTCAATTTATTATATTATTTTAGATACTAAATTTATTATTTTTATATTAAAAAAATAATATTACTTCAAATTAGAGATAAATGAGAATTTCAAGGCTTTAATCTGTTGTTAATTGAAGTCTCTTGAGAAGAGCAAATGAAATATCATTAACATTATTGATAGGAAGCTATTGGATAGAATTATTCAAGAAATGAGTAATAATAATACAAGTTTAATCATCCTAACTATTTTATAAGATTTCCAATACAAACTTTGTAATTGCACTACCAATAAGGAATTTGGAGGCAATCTTTTAAGAAAGGAGGGTGTTAAGACCATTCCAAGCTTATTTACGGGCAGCTACTTACTCATTAATGATATTTTCGATTAATCTGACAAGACCAACATTATTTTAGTCAATTTATTGTTAAGTTTACAGTAATTCTACTAAGATAGCTAAAGCGAATTTTTAAGTCAATTAGGTACGGCCTTTTTATTCTAATAACTTGAAAACCATTTCTCTAATTTAATCATAGTACTTAATAACTAAAGCCATGTTAACCTTTGTTAAAAGTTAGTTAAAAAGTAATAATTTAGGTTCTTCTTATTATATGTTATTAGAATTGATATCCTACTAAAGAAGTGAAAATAAACATGCGAATAAAGCAGTTCCGATTGTTTTATCTTCAAACATACCTTTTTTCTATTTTAAAATTTAAAAATATTTTAATTTTAACTATAAAATTAATCTCTCTTCAAACTAATAAATATTTGTTTATATTTTAAGATAAAATATTCTTTTTTCTATTAAAATTCATTTTAATAGTCTAAGTCTACTATCTCAATGAAGCTTCAATTGGAAATGAATCATCAAATGTTAAATGCAAATTCTAATTAATTAAGTACCAATAAAGTTTCTTTAATAGAATCCAAGACGATTCTGGCATTCTTGTAGAGGTCAGAATCTTTGGATTGAGCAAATGCTAATAGCTATGAATATGTATTTTCTTGTTCCATTTATATCTATCTATATCCTTATTAAATCTGTTTGCTTTGAATTTTTATTATTTTTACTTTTGTTTATAAATATTTTTACCCTAAATTAATCCATCGAAAGTTATTTATACATTCCAGTCACAATCTACAATTATCTTTTTTTACTTATTCAAATCTTAATTCACTTCAATTTCTTAATTTTTGATCGATTTCATTTAAAATGTCATTTTAAGCAAATCTAGTATATAAATAGTCTTGGATAGTTTAATTTCAATGAGAATAATAACTCTACTATTTTGATAGTTTTAAGATGAAATAAAAATAATTGAGTATCGATCAATCAAATAATAAATCCGATACTATTTCAAATCTTTGCTTTCATTATCTTTATATCTACAATATTAATATGTTTACGATATTTAATTTTATAGCTTTATGATAGAAAAATATTTCTTTTATTTGTAGAATTTAAACATTCGCAGTTAACAAAAAATGTTATTTAATATTTTTTGATATTTTTTTGTGAAGGGTTTATTAAATTAATGAAATTAGAATAATTTTTTAATATTTTAAATAATAGTTTATTTTTTTAAATTTTTATAATATGAGAATTAAATATTAAAAATAAATAGAATTTTAACTTAGATGTTAAATTTAGAGAGAATTAAACTTTTTTTATTTCTTGAAGCTACAAAAAAACTAAAAACTATTTATAGATTATAAGTAAGGAGTTAATTACTTTGAATGGTTACATAATAAAATATTTGTTTATTCTTTTCTAAACGTGAATTTAACCTTATGCTAAAAAACTCTACTCTTAAAAGTAACAACATTAGAAAAAAATAGAAACAAAATAAAGTAAAATAATTTAAAAATAATATCAGCTTTATATTTTTCATTTACTTTTATACATAAAATTAACAAAGAAGCTAGCTTATTTGATTGATAGATGTTTATAAACAGGTAAAATTAGAAAGAACTTATTTATATTTTAACTAGAAATAAGTAAAATTAGAAGATGTTTCTATTTCATTGAACATTTTATATCACATAATAAATTGTAAGTCTGTAACCGAGTCCTGATAAATCAAAAAAAAAAAAATAGAGAGTATTTCTTAAAGTAGAAACAAAGATAAAATCAATGGTTAAAAAATACTTAGTAACAAGAACCCTAAAAATAGCTAAACTTATTTATGATGAGATAGCACAATCTTTAATTTTAATCAGCTAAAAAATCCCATTTAGATAATTTTATATTATATGGATTCAAATAACAGCCTGAAATTCATAATATAAAGATAGGATTATTGATTTGTGTTTTTCTATTAAAATACTAATCTCACTTTAAAAAATATAAGCATCAAATATTAGGAGCTTGTAAAAAAAAGAAAAGAATTTAATATGAATATAAAAACCTTATGTATATTATACTTTCTTTTATACATCATAATCAGATTGCTCAATAATTTAAATTAACCAAAATAAGTCATTCCTTTTATTATTCATTCTGATAAAAAAGTAAATAAATAATATAATCAAAAAAAGATAGTAGTTAGTTAGTATTCAATTTAGGAACCTAGTAAAACACAATCTCTATAAATGAGTTCATCTAAAGTCAGCCAACTCATAAAATCATTCTAAGGCTTTTTAAAAGGTTTAGTATCATCTAATGAATTAACTCATAATTTATTCAAAAGAGTAGAGATTATTCTCTTTTACTTAAATAGATATCCTCTCGATAGCGATAAAATGGAGAGCTACTCATTAAATAGCAATTCATTAGAATTTTAAGAAAAATTCATAAAGGAAAATTAACTTGATATTTTAATATTTGGTATTAAAGATATCCTTACACTATAGGGAGCAGAATAGTAGTAGGATTGGATGTAATCTCCTTAAAATAACTAGATTCCTGAACTAAAGATAACTCAAAATTAAGAGCTAATAAAGAATTTTATCAACAATATCTCTTCATCAACAAATAAGATTAATAGTTAAAATAACTCTCATCCTAACATAGAAGTATCAAGCTTCGATTAAACTTACTAACAAACTAATCAGAATCTTCTATCATCCTAAAATTATACTAGAGCAGAATTAAATTAGGATAACTCTATAAAACCATATATTTAATATAGCAAGGTTGTAAACAACATAAGTCCATCTAAGTAAAGACATGAGCCAACTTAATAATCATTTAGTTCACACATATAAATTGGATTACCAAACATGTATCTATAATAAAATTTCTAGTCAAAGAGTGATGATCTATCAAATAATTAGAATTTGAATTCCAATTTACCTAGTAATCATTCTATCCACAAATTAGATGCTTTGATTAATGAAATAAGTAATTAGCTTAACGAAGAGTCTGAATAGAATACAATGAATAAATCTAATTCACTTCACTTAGACCATGAATAGCATTCTAATGCTAGCAGTAGAAATAGTGTTGAATAAGTTAAGCATTCAAAATAAAACTAAGATCTAAAGGATTAATCAGAACAAACTATTGACATTTAGAAAGGTACACTTTTCATTTTTAATTTACTCTCTTCGATTTTACGATAATTTTATAAGTAAAAAAAACGCCTATTTTTTTTTTTATTATTGATGATAGGATTTTATATATTTATTTAAGTACGAATATTTCTTTTTCCAAGAGTATTTGATACAGAAAAGAAACCATTCATTCAAATATTATTTAAATTGAGTTATTATGAATAAAGAATTTGATTTGATTTTAATATATATAAAAAACTATTTCCAAATTATAATTTATTTCAATTTTCTTTATTTTTTAAACCTTTTATTATTTAAAAATAACATTATAGGTAGTTCGGAATAAATAAATACAAATCACTTAACTTAATAAAATTAATAAATTCTAAACGGGGGTACTCAACTTAATGTATCTAACCACAATAATTAAAAATTATTCCTTTAGGATAGTAATTATAATTATATGCAATACAACCAACTCCCAATTACTTTTACAGGCAAAGAAAATAATAATTCGTGTCTCTCCAATCTTTTGTAAGATGTAAGATCAAACATATAAATTATGAAAAGCCATACTTTACTATACTAAGATCTAATAAGAGAATACCATGACTCTAATAGATAATAATTATTACATAAGCACTAGGATCTTGCAGGTAAATACTAATATAAGTTTAATAAATCAGAAAAGTAATAGCATATTTAGGTGGATTTAAAGTAATCTATGAAAAAATCATTAAAGAATATAATTCTCTATACTAGAAAAGATAGCAGAAATGCTTCTTTATGCAAAATAGAAAATGACCTTACAGAAAAACTCTAACAAACTAAGAATAATCTAGTTAATACAACTGAAAAGAGATAATATATCAATATGTATTCTACAGAAAATAAATATAGTCCCGGGTATGTGCCCGGATAATAAATTGAATCACTTTCACAAAGATATATGCTAAATAGATAGAAGGCGAATCCTCCTAGCAATAACTCTCAAAATTAGGACAGTAATAATTCATTGCCAATAGATCAAGAAAATAATAAATAGTCATTCTAACAAAATTAAAATTTAAAACCTTCTCATCTTCGCTAATATCATTAAACTGCTTTTATTGGCACTACAGAGTAATAACAGTAGATATAGCAATACCAATAATAAATACAGAAAGCTTAAATAATTCAAGAATAATAAAAATAGCCAGAATCTATATAATATGAATTTTAATAGAAATAATAATAACAATAACACTAACTCTTGTTTCAATAGTAGTAAGATCAGCATTAATAATTATAATTATAATAGTAATAACCCTTTCTTCCCTAGTAAATGTAAATCTAGTAATAAGAGTAAATACAATAATAATTAAATTTAGAATCCTACCTTTTACCTTAATAATCATATTAAAAATCATTTGAAAAAGACAAAAAACTATATTAAACAGAAGTTATTAGAAGCCCTAAAAAAGAAAAAAAATAATAATAATTTACAGAATAGAAAGTAAATACTGATAGTCTGAATGCTTAAAATATAGTTTTCAATAATTGCTTAGATAATAATTTCTAAAGTTAATTTTCAAATAATTAGTTGATCCCACCTTAAAAGATATAAAACTCATTCTCTTCTCATGATTTATCTTATTAATAACCTGAATAAGCTCGCCATGAAAGAGCATAAAGCAAATAGATTATAAGTAACAAATCTCCTAATAAGTAGCTATAAAATTTATACTCATTAGAGAGTATTATATAACAGACTAATAATTAGAACAATAATATAAATCAATCTATCAATAAGAATTAATCTAATACTCAAGATAAAACACTTCAACTTTAACAAGATCCATAATCTATATATTCAAAAGAAGAATTGGCATCACCTTAACTACCCAAAATCAATTAAGAAGAAAGAAAGTTCCTTGATATATTTGCTTTGTAGAATCCATCTGACAAAAAACATTTTTATATTGATGATCAAAAAATCTACTGAAAATTATGAATGTATGAATTTATCCAAATATAAATCAATTAATTAATCAATATAATTAAATATTATTTATTTTATTCATACTTCTTTTCTAAATAAAATACTCTCTTTCTTGTTTATTTAAAATATTTATTTATGCATCCTTAAAGATTTTAAATGGAATAATTTATAAATTCAAAAATAGATTAAAAAGAAGTTGGTAGTTAGGTATCTAATAAAAAATTCACTTAAAAGTACTTTATTTAATTCTTTCTATTTTGCTAAGTGAATTTCATAGCTATGAACTTAATTTTACTATAAAATGAATGTTTCAAAACTAAAAAAGATTTCTATATCAATAAATAATAAATAATTTATTCTAGAATTTTAAAAATTGAAATTTATTCAAAATGGTTAATAGATACTTACTTTCTTGCGAAGTCTTTTTACATTTCGATAAAAATACTTTTTATATTTGGAATGAAGAGAATTCAATTAGGATAAAGTATTAACTTAAAATATCCTATGAGCCTTACATTCAAAAAATTGATGATAAATTTAATGTAATAGCAGTACTAATTGAATCTAGAGAGCAAGGATAGGAATTATTGATATTTAAATTTAACAAATATCTTAAGAATATGAAATTATTGTAAAAATGCCCAACCTCGTCAAGAGTATATGATATTAAAATAACTGATTTAAATTGTATACTGCTAATTAATTTGACAAGACTATATGTCTATAACTATTAAACTAGAAAATTGGTAAAAAAAATTACTCTTATTGAACCTTATTATGATTAATAGGTTATAAAAAGATATTTTAGTGACTTATCTGAAGATTTCTTTGTTAGCTCTAAGATGTAAACTCATCTAAATGAAAAAAACTAGTATGTGAATATTGTTTAAAGACCTTATGAATAACAAGTAAGAATATTTTCTGTTAATCCATATAATCAAGAAGATAATTTTATAGGGATATTTCTAATAAAATCAAACTTTTTTGGAGTTATAGAAAAGAATATCTTCATAACAAATTAGTTAAAGGATAATACTATTATTATCTATAGATATGATTCTAAATAAAGAGATTTGCTAATACTCTACAGAGTACCTATTTTCTTTATGAATACTCTTAAATTAATACCTAAATCTAAACTTCTATTAAATATCACTATTGGCTAAAAATAAGTCTGTGTAGATTATTTTAAAATAAAGTTTCAAACTCAACCAAAAAGAGGAAAAGAAAATCATAATAATTTAGATGAAGAAAGCGAAGATACCATTATTGATTAAGAAGGATAAGTATATCTCCATTTACTGAAAATTGAGAGAAAAGAGAATCCAAATCTTTCAGAGAATTTTTCTGATTTAAGTATTATATCTTAGAAAAAAAAGTATATGATTGGACTAATCTAACTGATTAATTCTAAATTTGTATTTTCTAAATTATTCGATTTTGAATTCATTTTTAGAAATAATCTAGCTAAGAACATACTAACTAACTCTGATGATACTAACCAATTAGTATTTAGATAAATTCATACTAATTATTGAAAAGCTATTCCTTTTTATAAATTTAATTAATTTTTTGCATAATATTATATATTGATAACTTAGTTAATATTTTTTATAAAAAATACTTTTAATAAAATATTTTGATTGAATTTGAAAAATCCTAAAAAGTTTTTGATAGTTGACAAGCAACGATTATAATAACTGCTTTTAACTCTTCTATATCTATTAAGGATTATTAAAAATGAATTCTTATATATATATTATAAATTTTTAAAATAAATTAAATAAAAAATAAGAATTAATTTAATATAATTAGAAATCTTTTGAAGTTGATATCAGATTAACTAAATAAATAGATTAAGAATGGAATAGTATTTACTATTAAATGTATTTTTATAAATATACAATATATTAAAATTCTAGGCAATTTTTTATAAATGTCACTTATACAATCAATATATCTTTTTAGAATCTTAATTTTTCAATATATTTTTTTTATATTTATATTTTAATTTATTTTTATAAATTTTAAACAATCTAAATAAGAGAACTCTTTATTAAAGAGAGTCAGTCCCTAATAATATTTTTAGATTTCTGTAATAAATATGTCTATAAAATAATTGTTCATTCATTTGATCCAGTTAAACGTGAAAGAATTTCCAACAACTATAAGAATAGGCCTATTACATCTAGATAGAGTTCAAGAGAAGCAATAATATAGTCATCAATACTATACTTATAACTCTTAGTACCTATAATAAGTTAAGTATCATAAAGAATATAGAAACCAAACATTATGGAACAAGCAAAAGCATAAATTAGATGCATGACATTATTATCGGTGAACATCATGAAGATACCAAAGATAAAGAGACCCATACCAAAAATAGCGAGAGTTCCTCCCATCATAGTAAAATCACTCTTAGTAGTACATGCATACAAGGTTAAAGAGAAGAAAATTGCTAAGGTGAATAGAGCAGCCAAAAACACAATTTTCGGGTTAGTCATACCACATATAAATGAAACTAAGTAAGCTTCACAAAGTGTAAAGATGCCTAATATAATATAATTATTTGGTACTTTTCTAGCTTAATCTCTTGAGCAAACGAGGACTAATACACAAATAATATTCAAAACTAAAGCAGCAATCATTAAACCTAAATTATTCATTTAAAAGTTTCTAAAACCTTTAGAAGACATTGAGAAGGCGCATAATAGAGCAGTTGCTGCCATTTAAACTGATAAAATTGAATATACTTTGGAGACAAATCCAGATCTCAAAAATTTATCTGAAGATAATCCACTACTTTCATGATTGTCTGAATCTTAATTAAAATATCCTAAATTCTCTTCATCGCTACTGCTACTGGAAGAGCTTTTTCTGTTCTTATCTTTCTTCTCCTTTTTATGTTTCTTCTAATTTTCTGTGGAGAAATTATTATTGTTATTAAGAAGCTACTAATCTAAGCCACCATTATTTTGATAATAGGGTTAATTACCATATTAGTTATAAGGCTACTACTAATTATAATTCTAATTTTATGGATAGCCCTATTAGAATCCATTTTATCCATAATTTCCTTATTATTAGTACTAGTATTGATTATTATACTAGTAGTTTTGATCTTAGTTCCCGTACATTTTATTTCAAATAAATATATCTATTAGTTTCTTTCTGATTTACCTTCCTATTTTTTTAAAAATTTTTCTAAATTATTAATAATATCAATAATAAAATATCATTCTTTATAATTATTTAATGAGTTTAAAGTCGAAATTTAGAAATATGCGAACAGAATTTTATTATTGAGGAATTAGAATGTAGAAATCATGTATTAATGATTAATTATAATATAAAGTAGAAAGAATAGACAAAGTCTACCTACTTCTATCTATTATAATTTTTTTTTTGAGTGCGTAGTTTTCTATTTTGCAAATTGATTTATTCCTTTTATTTGATTTTCAATTACTCTTCATCTATGATTGTTGAGCTAATTAAGCAGAATCTCCACATTTTTGTATATTGGGAAAAAAATAAAAAATTGAATTAATGGACTATTTTGGCATAATTTAATACATTTTATATGATAATTTATATGTAAAAATCTAGTACTTTATATATTTTTTAAAATTATCTGATAGGTATTCATAAATCCACCTCTCACCTTTATCTATTTTAAAAATTTTATTCTATATTACATTACTTTTTATTAAATTCTTATTTAAGTAATGAGCTGCTAACAAAAACGCTTGATTCTCGCTTAAATATAATTCATTATATTTATCTTTAAAAAACTAAAATTTAATAAATTCCAAAATAATTTCTATTTATTTACTTTATAGATTTTTGAAGGTATGATTTTATTATTTATTAAGTGGATTTTTATTTTTTAGACTAAATATATAAAGAAATTTAATATTAAGAAACTAAATTAAATGTTTTAAGATGATTCCTATAATTAATTCTTAGAGGTGAGTGAGAGAGCACTTTGAACTGATAAATTTATTATTTTAATTATTTGAGGTAATCTCCAAAAACATAAGTATACAAATTATAAATTTACTTTTATAATTGGCTGATATTTATATTTTAGATAATAATTTAGAATAATAAATAAGACATTTTGTTGTAAGATTATTAAATATGATTTATTAATGTATATTAAAAGAGTTAGCCAATAAAAAGATTTAAGATATTTTTAAATCAGAAATTTTTCATAGCTTAGTAATGAATTCTACTTAAGAAGGAGTAGTAGTAAATTATAATTATGGTGAGAAGTCCGCGTTAATCATAATTGATGAATTTAGATTTGCATTATTAAATGGGTTAAGGTTAGAGTTTGGAATTTTAATTTATTTTTAATATCTTTCTTCCTTCTATAAAATGCTATAAACTTTTTACTAATGATGCATTTAAGCCAAATCTTTTGCAGTTTTATTACCTAAATCTAAAATAGAAAGATTGGATTTGTATTAAATAAGTAGATTTACTATATCATCGAAACCTCTCATTGCAGCCCAGTGTAGTAAGGTCTTTCCAGTGTTATCTTGTAAATGAACAATATCTTGATTTATTTGTAAGCAAGCTTCTAATTCTTTAATATTATTCTTCTTTACATATTAAAATATTTCTTGCTCAAATTCAGTGAGTTTAGATATTTAATAAATGCTCTAAATATTTTGGGAAAGTAAATTTTTAGATTAATTCATTTTAGTAATTGACTAATCTGCTTTGGTTTTTTGAGTTATTGGCTCTTTTTAAGTAGAGTAGAATTCTTCTTGCTTTTAAGAGTATTTATCTAACATATTTGAAAGTAATTTGGATTTCTTATATTAAGATAAAGTAAGGGCTTCCTTATTTTCTATATCTATAGATGGTTTTATTTTGTTTGTTAATCTTTCTGTCTCTTAATTAGCCTGATCTTATTCTAGGAATGTTAATTTTTTTCGCATTATTTTACTATTATGAAGAGTGCTTTCCTCTAAAAGGATTTATTAGTTTGGTAGAATAGGTTTTATATCAGGAGACATTTTAGAAGATATTTTTTTATGTAATGATTCTTTACTATTTTTATTTAAAATTATAGAGGAAGAAATGGAATCTTTAGATTTACTGATTAGATTGGATTACTATTTCTACTAGATTAATTTCATTACATTAGCATTTTTTTCAATTTTTAAATCAGTTTCAGTCATAAATTATTTCTCAGGTTTAACTTACTGATCAAAGTAATATTTCTAACTTACATGAATGTCCTAAATAAAATTCTATAAAGATGTTTTTTGAATATCACCTAGCTTTTAAAAATATATCCTTTCTCCCTTTAAAAAGTTATCTAAGAATGTCACTTGAGCTGTTTACTGTATTTACTCTTTATTTGTTTAAATATCTTACACAGAATTCTCTGCCTAATTTAATTCATTCTTCTTTGACTTGTTCTTAAGAGTTTACATTTCAGCATATTCATTCTTTTTCTTTATTTATGATTCAAAAATGGGTCGTTTGTTATTTCTAATAAAACTTCTATTCATTTCTTATTCATGCTTTTACTGATTTTCTCTTTACTTTTGCTATACATAAGCAGATAAAGGATTAACAATCTCTTTATGGCATTTAATGACTTTTTCTTCCACACCTTCTCCATGTAAATAATTATTCAGAGCTGATTTTTATATTTTGTAGAGTTTTTTAAAATATAATTTGTTCTCTTCAAGAGCTTTCTTCCTTTCTAATTAGTATTCCTCTTCTATTTTTTACTGGTCACTAATGTTTTTTAACTTCATTTTTTTTTCTAAAGCCTATATTGAAGATTCAGTATGAAGACTCTCATCAGTTATTGCATAATTTCTCTTTTGTAAATTCATATTAGGTTTATATGGATCAAGAGCTTGATCTGAATATAAATCACTCAAATGATCCTAAAGGAAATCAAAAAGAGCTACATTTTGCATTTATTATTAACCCTTTTTTTTGAACTATCTATCCTCTTCAGTTCTAACTCTAGTCATTGAATTTAAAGGTTCGTATTTTTTCAAAATAGAAGACTTAGATTAAATCCCATTTCTACTCATATTATTATTATTATTATTATTGTGTAAGCTAGTTGACTTCTCCTACCTATTTAGCGCTTTTAATATAGGTGAAGATAGCTTAGAAGATAAAGGTCTATTTTTGTTATTGGATTTCCTATTTTTGTAGGAGTTAAACTCTTACACTTTAATAATTTAGCTGTGAATGTTAAATGATAACTCCCTCCATGTATGTTCCTCATTAGGATAGTTTGGTTATGTCCTTGAGCTGCTACCTTCTATGCATGCTGTAGTTTCAGTATTATTTAAATTCATTTATTGATTACCTGATTTACTCTGTTTAACATATAAAGAAAAAGGAGAACTATTTTTCAAATCATAGCTAGCATTGCCTAATAGTGATCTAGCTTGATTTATATTAATGTGGTGTTCGATCGCCTTTAGTTCTCCTTTATATGACTTCATCTACACTTAAAGTTTAAGAATTATGATCTACCTTATAACTATAGTTTTGGCGTTCTATCTTTCTTTCTCTCTTTATTAATTTACACTTTATATACTTTTAGAAATACAATATAGTTTACAAGCTTTATTATTTACCTGATTAATCAAATTGAAATAATAATAAATAAAAATTATAACCAAACACTCTTAATACCACAAATAATTCTTTATATCTTATTTAGAAATAACCTTCCAATGTTATATAAAGTTTTTTTCTTTTCCCTCATTACTCTAAATATAATAAAAATTGATAAACTCTAAAACCATAAAATAATGCTATCTAAATTTAGAGATGATGAGTTTTTAATACTCACGTAATTTATGTAAACTTGCTATCAAATATCTATAAAATTACTAGATTTAGATTATTAAGCTACTAAATGATTTCCTATTTATAATCTAAAATAAAATATTTTTTATTCATTATTTTTTAATTTTAATCAGACTAAATTGTCAAATGATTTTTAAAGAATTAAAATTTGAAAGAAATAATAGAAAGTAAATTAATTTAAAATCATCTAAAAATAATCTCTAAGCTTCTACATATAGATATAAATCATTCTTGCTTTATTTTGATAAAATATAATTAGAATTGTTTATTTTGCTATTTATTTCATTTTTGAGTGTTAAAATAAAATGATCAAGTTTAATAATTTCTATTAGTTTTTAAAATTTTTTTAAATTTATTTTGCATATTGTAAAAATTCCATCCATATTAGAATTTGAATATTAAATTAATACAAACTTGTATTATTTTGTCGGATACTGTACTAATAAAGACAGAGATTGATTATGATATTTAAAATTTAAAAATATACCTATCTAAATAAGAAGTAATCATATTTGAAAAATTCATTATTTTTGTTGAAAACCAAAAAATATATTGAGACAAAACAAGTTAAATTTAATTCATTTTATCAAATAAAATTACTTCTTAATTTTTTGTTGCTTATTTCAATAATATTTAAAATAATTCATACTAAGCTAACAAGTAAATTTTTAATCAAATAATTCTAGATTTTAATGTTACGTGTAATTCCTTCACTTAGAGTTACAGATAGTACAAAAACATACTAATTTCTCAATATATTAATGCATTGGAATATTTAATACTTTTCTTTGTTACTCCTTAAAATTAAAAAATAACATAATCTTAATTTTTGTATTTCTCTTAATTTTTTTATAATTAATTTTAATCAAAGCATAATTTATGATTTATGCTTATAAATTCCTGTTTTTTTAGCATTTTTATTATAGTATGCCTGATAATATACAATTAAATTTGAATTTCATATCTTAATTTATCTATCAAAAAATTATTATTTGTGTTTTTATTATGGTATTTTTAAGTGAAACTTAAATATTATAAAAAATTATTTATTATTTTTGATATATATTTAATTCTTTGGGATATAAAAGAAGATAGAGACTGTTTTAAGTAAAAAGTTTATTAAAATCATAAAATATGTAGTTTTGTAAATTTAGTTTTACTCTTAAATTTATTAATTGTATTTTAATAAGTATTTTTTTAATAGATTATGTTAACGAACATGCTTAGAACTCAACAACCAGGGGTTCTCTTGAAGAAGGGGGGTTGAGAGGGGCAGGTTTCATACATGTTAGAATAGGGGTTAATTGTACTATAACCATCAGTAGCAACATCCATAACGAATTTACCCATGATTTGGCAATAAGGAAGACCATCCTTAAGGCATTTAGCAGGCTTTTTGTATTTCTTATCGAAGAAGTTTGTTTGGTAAACATCTCTGGGTGTGAATTCAGTAGCCTAGTTATAATAAAAATTAATTAAAATACCTTTCCTATTAATAAAATTGTTAATTTACGTTTATTTCAAGACCATCAAAAAGACCACCAGCCTTCCAGATTGCAGCAACAAAAGAAGAGCAGACCATGGAGGGACCATCAGAGTAAACCCAAGAGTCTTATTCAGGCATAGCGAAAACTTGGGCAACAGTGAGGTTTCTTTAGTACATAACATCATATAATTAGACTAAGTTAAGGTTATTGGTACCCAATCTCTTGTTAACGGCTTCACCAACGAGGGATGTGGGGACAGCAGGGATAAACTTTTCAATGAGGGTTAAGATACTGTAAACGAAGTTAATATCGAGGACAGGGGGTAAGTTATCCTTTTCAGTATCAATCCAACCGAACAAGAAGTTATGGTAACCATATGGGACACCTTCAACAGTCTTGAACCATTCAACTGCAGCAGTGTTGTTGAACTTTTATCTGATTTCTTCTCTCAAAGGTAAGAGAGCAACGTTGAAACCGGCATTTTGAGCATACTATTTCCAATCCTTCCAGGAGTTTCTTTGGATTTTCTTCTTGGGCCAGTACCAAGCATCTTGAGATTCAACAGCTTATAATTCACCATCGATTTCCAAAAGGGTAACAGAGTGACCAGATCTGGATCCAGTACCCCATTGAATGATTTAATCAAGACCATCCATTCTGGTAATGATAAGGAAATCACCAGGGTGGACTTCGGTTTCATCTAAGTCTACAAACTTATCTTCTCTCTTAATCCAGAGATAACCAGTACCTATTTCAAATTAATATTAGTTGTAATAAATATTTTTGTTATTCTTATTAAATTAAATGAATTCTTTGCACTTAAATTAATTGTTTTTATTAATTCTTTGGTACACATCAGGATTTTTGTAATAATAATTACATATCTAAAATCCACTCAAATATGTGTAATTTTAAGGTGCAGGAATGAAAATCATTATAATAGATACAGATGATTTATTTAAATCAATAAAAGAATTAAAATCTGAAAAATGATATAGATCAACCAATATTAATTTCAAGGCTGAGAGAATATTTTTTTTAAATTGAGATGTGATTAAGTTACAGAACTATTAATTTTTTTTCAATAATAAATATTACCTTATTAAATGAATAAGGGATTGAGGACTTCTTACCACCAAGTGGGCTTAGAGCCGAAAATGGGAACATCAGGATTAAGACCAAAACCACCAGCAAAGAGACCAACAGTAATAACAAGATCAGGCAAGATATTAGCGAACTTGTCACAGGCCTTGAAGACTCTTAAACCGAATTCTTCAATTGCTTTCATATTATCAGCCTTTAAGTTCTTTAAGGTCCACTTGTGAGATTTATTGGGTTATCCTAAAGCAAGGGTGTGATAGTTCTTGGTAGAACCAATGGTGTAAGCATCTTTACAGTCATCAGCAGTACCATTTCTTCTGTTACCAGGAGTGAAGACCAATTCAACACTCTTGTTATTAATCTTGGTGTATTAGACGGTGACCTTTTTAATACAATTTAATTATTATAATTTCTTAATATTTCTAAAAGATTATTATATTATTTTTTGGATAAGAATCAGAATCAGTTCAGGATATCCCGAATTTAATATTAAAAATATATTATCTTATCATAGAGTTTTTATTCTAATGATAATATCATAATTTTATTCTAGATTTTCACAAAAATGATTCGACTTTAGATTTTTGTCTTAGAAATACTCCAAAAAACATTAAAATACACCGTTTAATTTAGTTAAAATTTTGTAGAACAAGTTGTTGAGAGCGAAGAATTTATGACTTTAGTTCTTTATTTTTGGTGAAAATACTAAAAATAATTAAAATGAATTTTGAATTTACTTGTTCGAAGCAATCATCATCTCTAGGAACTAAGGTGATAGTTTCAGAACCATTGGGTCCTACAACACCTTATTAATCACTCAAGAATTTGAAGAAACCAGGCTTGTCACCTTTAGCACATTGGATAAAAGCGGCATTCTTATCTTCGACAGTGAAAGAAGTAATAGTCTTAAGGAAAGTTGCATAGAGGGAAGGATCTTCAAATACAGTCTTAAAACCATCAATCAAAACAGTTTCAATGCTGTTATCGAATTCTTTGGTGAATTACTTGAAACCATAATAGTGAGGCTTCTCTTAGTATCCTTCTTAAGAAAGGACTTCATGTAGCTAAACAGCAGAGCATAAAGCAATGAAAGCTAAAGCAATGATGAATTTTCTCATTGTTTTTTATATCTTTTATCTATCTTATTTCTTATTTATTTAATTAATATAAACTTACTTTCCTTTTTTCTGCTTATATAGATTCGAAGCATCAATATACTTATGTATTCATTTAATCAATCAAAAGAACAATTATTTACATGATTAAAGCTAGATTATCGCAATATTCTTTTTCAAAATCTAACTCAAAGCATGCATTTAATATCTAAGAGAAATTACTCTGTTTGAAGAATTTAAAAGAAATTTATTAGATTACTTTACATTAATTTGTGTGATTTGACTTAGATTTTTTGATTAAAATGACAATTATCTGCGTCATTTTAATTAGGTGAGTGTTGATTACAAGTTTTATCCTTTCTAAATAAAGTTATCCATATAATTAAATTTCTTACATAAGAAAAGATGTTCTTCACCAATACACACTTTTTACTTCATCGATTACTAAGAAATATACCTAAACATAATATAGGCTATTTTAATCCAATTATTAAATTAATAATCTGAAATTCATATATCTATTACATTCTTGCCTGATTCTACATTATAAATAATTTATTCAATAGATGTACAATCCAACTTTTTGTTTTACTTAACCGCTTAAGGACTCAACCAAAATTCATCAATATTTTACTTTAATAACTATTAGCCCCACTTAAAATATTGTATTCTAATTAATTCTTTTATAATTCTTTTTAGGTTTCACTATGAGTCAATTCACTTGAAATTTGATCTTATGCTTGATTTTTGATTAATTTCTAAATTATCTAAACACTAAAAGGCGATACCTTTCTTCAAAAGTCAAAAGAAAATAAATAATCTTCAAAACAATTAGATTTAAAATACAAGTAATACGTCAAAACCATCATATATCATTTATTTCAATCATACTTAGATTTTATATTTTATCTTTTATAACCAATGTAAATGGGCAAAATTTTTAAGCTAAAAAAGAGCTATATAATTGTATTTATTTTAATATTTTGTTAAAGTTTTGAAAGCTCCAATTTAAATTGCAATCCAACATAAAATAGACGTCATATATATCTTTTTTCATATTTTAAGATTACACAAAATTAATTAAAAAAGATATAAAGTAGGAATTAAACTGAATATAGTCATCTAATAAATATCACAAGTTTGAACAAAATTTTGTAAGTAATTTATATTCACTTATTTTTTCAATTCAACAATTCTAAAATTAGGAAGGCAAATCCATTTAATTACTCACTAAACAAAATAATTAAACTACCACACATAATTATTTTCTTCTTTTTTCTTAAAATCTTCAGTTTTAAAATTTAATACTTTTAAATCATTCTATAGATATCTTCTATTAAACAGTTTAATATACTAAATAAATTTTAAATTATCCTTTATTAAAAAATTTAAAATGAAAATTGCTAATATAAATTGATTTATTTAATAAAAAAGAATCTTGTGGGAATTAAATGATCAATTTAAAGAAAATAATATATTTTAAATAAAAAATTTCTAATTTTAATTATCTAGAATAGATATAAATAGATATACTTTTTCATTCTAATTATGAAAAAATAATTTAATCACTAATATTTTAGATTGCAATACTTTGGCTATTATCTTACTCAAAACTCTCAATTTGCTATTCAAATTGAAATTCTGAATAAAAAAGTATAATTTAATATCTTTTTTTATAAAATTAATAAAAATATCGTCATACAAGTCATTTAATATACATTAGTTATAGACAAAGTTTGTTAGTGGATGGATAAATATTAATTATACTAAATAATAAATACACTTCTGATTAATACTCATTCTAAATGTATTATTATCCACTTTCTAAAATAGGCTTGCTTATTCATTATTTATCTAAATCTATTTACATATTTCAATAAATCTTATTTCTACTTACCCTAAAATTTTAATTAATAATATTTTGCTATTGTTAAATCACTTTTGTAATTTTCTAAGAAGAACAAAATTATTAATAAATTATCAACAAAATCTATTGAATATTTAAAGTTTTTTAAATTGGTTAGGATATTTATTTATCATCCATTTTTGAAGTTTTATTCCAAATCAAATTTCTTTGTTTATTTAAATATAAAATGAAGGAAATTTTATTTTTTATTGAACTCTGTTTTGATATTTAAATAAAGTTAAAAAATATAATATTTAAATTATAATATATTCTCTTTATTAAACTCCTAAAATAATATTTTTTTGTGAAAAAATAGTAAGTAAAATTTAAAATAGTTAAGTAAAGAAAATAGGAATTTAATTAAAAATTGATTTATTGGTGATAAATTTATAACAAAGCTTAAAAAGAGTAAAACAAATTGCTTTATTTTAATTAAGTGTGGCATTAATCTATATTAAAGAATCAATCAATTTTGATTTTAATTTAAAAGTAAATTATAATATTATTTTGATATTTCTGACAAAAAATATTATTTTAATTATTTTAGTTATTAAAAGTCATAAAAATTTGAATAATAAATTAAAGGGATATTCTTTTAAGTTTCATTGTTGTTTTATCAAATATTATATAATTTAATATTACTGATTGTTATCTTTTGAAATTGAATTAACCTGAGAATCCTTAAAATAATGAGTTTATTATAACAAATTTTAGTTACTATTTTAATATTTGCCAAGCTAATTTATTCTGCTTCCTCAACTACAGATAGAGGAGTAGGTATATTTAGTCTTATTTTTAAAATATAATAAAACTAAACCTATTTTTATTATAAATAAATAGATTATCTTAATGGATATGGAAAGTTTTCATCTAGTAATTTGGCACTATGGAAATCAGATTAATCTTCTGCAGAAGTTAAATTCGAATCAATAAAAATAGGAGGAATTGATTCATTAAAAATTACTAAGTCTAGTAAAGCCCCATTAGCTTTTCTTGAACACCATTTGACATATAAATTCAGTCAAAATATTAAACCTGTTCACTTAATGTTTGATTTTTACTCTACAAACGTTGAAACTGAAGACACTAATTTACGTCTACTTAATGAATCTGTAAACAATTAAGATATTTCATCAAAAATAGAATTTTTAATCTTAGAATTTTATTGAATTAAGTTAAAATCTAACTTATAATTTAGCTTAACAAAACAGTTGTACTATTTCGCTGTGGTAATGCAGGTTTCGTTCGCGTAAACGATAATTAAATGATAGATTTTTATAACTCAACTATTACTGGAAAAACTGATGTTACTATACCTACATGGACAAGAGTAACTATAATACTCAAAATAAATGAGATTCAAATATATTTTTTAAAAACTAATAGTGTGATATTTTCTTAGATTGGGATGCTAAAACGGTAAAAGTATATTTAAACCAAACCTTCAAATCTGAGGTTAATTTTTACTTTAGTGATGTTCCAGAAATTGATTCAATTAGAGTATATAATTTAAAGCCAAGTACTATTGGTTATTTTAAAGATATATATCTCTGCTCAGCTCCAACATGTGATGGTAATTTTATGAAATTTAAAATATATCCAAATTTAATTTTTATTTAAAAGGATTTATTGGAGGAAAGTTACTTTAACCTATCTTTCTTGTACTAATTTCATTTCTATTTATTTTAATATTCTGAGAATACTCTAAACTTGATAATTAGATTTTCTCCAAAAATAAAAAATATGTATCTTTAATGAAATATTTAAAATAGATGGATGATTAATACTACTGTTATTAAGCTTTAGTAAACTGTAGTAATAACATAATTATGTAATTAAAATGTATAACCCTCTATGAACGCCATATACTAAAATTTTATTATAATTTATATTAATCATAATATTTTAAATCTATATATATAAATATGGGAGAAAAAATAATTAAGTTGAAACATTTATATCAAAGTTGTATTGATTCTCATTTAAATATCCTATTTATTAATCAATCCGTACGTTTAGGAACTTTAACAGGAGAAAAAGCAGCTGTGGTATCTGAATATTAAGAAGACATCATAGTAGAAGGCCTTTTAGATTTAAAAGGGGAAGTTTGGGTTTAATTTTAGCTAAAGACTGTTTTAGAACTTGAGTAGAGATGGTTGACGTTGTTATTAATAAATATAGGATTATTATTTGATTTTAGTAGTATGTTGTAGTTCTTCTTTTCAGAGGAGGAAAATTGAGTAGAATCTGCAACTTAATTTGAAGTACCAACTGAATAGAAAGATCTATTATTTATGGTTTAATTTGCTGCTAATATTTCAGCTCTTTCTTTTGTTACTGAGTGATTTCTAGGTTAACTTTGTTTCCTTGTTGAAATACGAACTGTATGACAAGTAGAATTAGGAATATTTGAATATCCAGTAAAATTATTTTTAGAATAACTATTAGCTCTTTAATAGTTTGTAGCTTATTATGATACATTTAGTAGTATCATGTTATCTTTAGGAGAATTGTCAATCGATTCACATGTTAAATCATCATTTAAGTTACTATTTAAATTGTTTGTAGATTTTTACAGAGTCTTTTAGATAGCAATCTTAGATGCTACAATTTTAGATTCCTATAACTCTTCTTCTTTGTATTCTAGGTTCTTCATTACTTCCAAGATTTTATTGTCTACTCTAAGTTATTAAGCGTTGAATGATTTATAATTTTAAACTTATTCCCTTATTAAACTATTCAGCTAATTTCTAGCTACCTTTAAATTTTAAATATTTTTAGACTTTTCCATTCTTTCTATTTCACTCTTCTTTGCTTATATTCTTTCAGCAATTTATTAGAAATATCTATATAATTTAAAAAATAATTATCTATTTTTGATACCAGTAATTTTTTTTAATATAAATACTATTCATAAAGAAAAGTATTAGCCATTCAATTATTCAATTAGTAAACTATCATACTAATTAAAACTTAGAAAAAAATATAAATCAAAATCAGTTTAGTTTCTAAGGAAATTAATTTTAAAAAATACCAATTAGATTATAAAATTAAACCTCAAAGTAAATGCGTTAAATTTGTAAAGAATTTGTTTACCTTTCATTAAGCTCTTGTAAATTATTATTTTCTGATTAAAGATTTGTTTTATTATCTTGCAATTTTTCTAGATCTTTTATTATCAAATTCTATTATTAATTAATCTTATCCTCTATATCTAATATATTAGTTGTTTTGCTTAAAACAATCGAACTAATTGGCCTAGGTTAAGTATTGGAATAGTTTCTTGGCTTAGGGAAACGAGGAGGAGAGCTATCTCTATCTTCCTTATCAAATTACTTCTTTAATTCTTCTATTCTATTATTTTTTATAAGAGATTTTATTCTACTCATGCATTTATTAGCTTCATCATTTATCAACTTAAAAACATCACTTAGTAGGGATGAAATACTTTCAGAACATTTAATAATCTATTCTTCTACAAAATTAGGTACATCACTTTCATTATCGTACTCCTTTGTTGATTTCCAATACATATCAATAATCATTTCCAAACACTCTGTCGGTAGTGTAGCTAATGTTGCACCTTTCTTCTTATCTAATTTTACTATGTTTTCCCTAGATCTCTAAAAGGCATCTAATTAACCTAATGATTTCTTTACACCTACTGAGATTTTTTATTAAATCTCTTGTATTTATTTGGCAAATTTAATTTTCTATTAAGCTATAGAATTATTAATAATAGAGTCAACATAATTAATTGGTTAAGAAGGTTAATCTTCTTTATAGTTTTATAACCTTTTTGTAGAATCATGCCTCTCACTGGAATACTTAATAAATTTGTTAACTTAAATCAATTCATTTTAATGATCTTAATGAACATAAGAGCACTTCATACAGATTAAACGCTGCTTTTTTCTACATTAAGCACTTGTACATATCATAAGTACTTTATTTCCTTTATCACAGCATGTCACTTTCTCATCCAACACCAGTAAATCTTGCATATTAACCCATTCCATTTTCTAAAAAATAAATTATATTTTTCTTTATATTTTGTTTTTACACTATTTATATTGTATTAGGATTTATTTGCAATAATATTTTGATCAATTTTTATTTCTTTTGATATTGTTATCTTTATTTTAATTTCACCAATTTTTTAGAAACAAAACTTTTCATAGACCATTCAATTTAGCATTCTTTTATCTTAAAAACTAATTTATATGTTTAATTTGTTTGTATCCACAAGATAAATATTTAGTTTCGCATATCTACTATAAGTGAGTGATTTATTTTCTGATTTTTTTGGCTTATCTTTTCTAGATTATATTAGGTTTCCAAATATATCAGTAAGTTTTTTATAAAAGCAATTATTTAAAATAGAAGGAGGGAAATACAGAAATATTGTTATTTTATTAAATCTTTTTATTATTAAAATTGTAATATTTACTTTTTAAATATTAAAATTCATTTTAAAAATATGAACTAATCAAATAAATTTTGAAAATAACTGAATGAAATTATATGTATTTGAAGTTTTCCTATAGGATATAGTAATATCACTTTAATTCAAATTATTATTAGGATTTGATAGTATTAAGAATTATAAATATTTATTTATTTTAAGCAATTGTAGATTAATTTTTTTTTTAGTAATTTAATATGTATTTTTTTATTTCTATGAATTGATACTTTTTTAATATAACTAATATTTGAAATTCAATGAAGTAAGATAAATTTCATACTCATGGAAAGAATAAAGCTTTTTAAAAAGATGAAAAAATGGATTCTAGAGATGAAGAGCTAATTGAATTAAGATAAATGAATAATAATATTACAATATTAAAAGACATTTAAGGATTATTCATAAAAGAATCTTACATATTTAGCAATATGTTTACATGGTAATCTCGAAATATATTTGAAATTTACTAAGGGGATAGATTGGGATAATAAATTACTAATAAAAATGCAATAATGTATGCTGTAGCGAATATCTCCTAATGCTGTACTTGTGATTGTTAGCACATAGGAACATTAGAAATAGCCATAACTACAAAGTTAGATAGAGAAGAGAGTGATACTCCTTTTCTTCTATTAAAACAGAAGAATTCTTGTTTAAGTTGCTTCAATAGTTGCGAAATTTATCTTAACTATAAAGGAAATTAGAAATTAATAGGTTTAATATAATAAAATTATTGTAAAAGTCTTACTTTAAATTCAAATATAGTAAATGATCTCACAATCAAATAGCCTTTATGTAGTATAGAATTTAACTAAGTAACTTATAATGTATTTGATAACGATGGAAATAAAGGAATTACAATTCTTAATAAGTAATTTTGCGACTATCAAAACCCTTATTCTTACTAAGTTGGATTTCCACCTTATTATAATGAAGAATAGAATACTTTATTTATGGCTCTTGTTATCTATTTGGGATATTTAAATTTTACAAATGTTTAAAAGATTTCAAGTAGGAAATGAGATAACCATAAAAAATATTATCATTTCCTAACGGTAGTGTAAATAGAAATATTTTTTATTTAATTTAAATTTCGTTAAGTTAATATGTAATTAAAATCTAAATAATTTCACTTATGTATTCAATTAAATACAATTCCAGCAATAAATATATTTGTAACACTTATATTAAATATATGCAAAAAATGTTTGAGTAAGCTAAAATAATATAATTTTAATTAAAAAATTATTAATTACTCAAGGAATAAAATAATAATATTGATGGTGAGGTTTATATCACTAATATTTAAAACTTAACAATAACCTTCCCTTCAAAGTAAGATTTAAAATTATATTAAATACATTCTTATTTTATTAATATTATGTTTGTCTATTAATTGTAAATTTAAATATGAAGTTAATTTAAAAAACTGAAACGAAAATATAAATTCATGAATCAAATGAATTTTATTTGAAAAGGTTATTGAGCAAAACAAGTAACTTTTTTATTTGGAAAATAAAAATTGAAAAAATAAAGGAATCTTTAGCTTTTAAGAAATATATAATTGAAATTTAAAAGTATAATTTTTATTATATTTTGAAAAAAATAAATCTAAGAAATTTAAATAAAAACAAATAAATTAAATGATTAAAGATCTACTTAAAGGTTCTATAAACCATAAGCACAATAATAATAATAACCCAGAATAGAAGTATTTATCAAATAAGCCAAAAGAATAACCTCAAGGTATAAAAATTCACAAAAGCTTAGATGAAGAGCTGAGACCTTTAACCTTAATGAATAAATCTGTTGGCTAATTGAATGGAGTTAAAGGTGTTTATGTGAGAGAAGTTTTCATGCTGAGTAACTTGTTTTCTTGGAATACATCAAACGTTTTTGAAATTCATGAAGGAGATTCGCAAGGAAGAAGACTTTATGAAGATTCAAAGCCAATTTTATATGCAGTTGCTAAGCTTACAGAATGTTGTTCTTGTAATTTTGAAACTATGGGTACAAGTTAGATTGCAATAACTACAAAGCTGGAAGATACAGAGAGTGAGACTCCATATCTCTTTCTAAAAGAAAAGAATGTATGTTGTGGATTCAATACTTGCGATATATATATAAATAACAAGGGTAATGGAACTCTTATTGGAAATTTAAAAGAAGGATGTAGAAATTCAGTAGATGTGAAAAGCGACTATGTAAATAATCTATTATTCTCCAAACCTTTTTGTAATTGTCAATTCAATCAAGTGAATTATGAAGTCTAAGATGCAGATAAAAATAGGGGAGTTCTTATTTACAAAGCAAATTGTTGTGATTGTAATAATCCTTATACATACGAAGCTGGGTTTCCTCCAAAATATGATACTGATTAAAATACACTTTATTTGGCTTCTATCATCTATATTGGATATCTTAACTATCAATCTAGAAATAAAAGTAATAGCAGCAGTAGTAGTAGATCTTCTCGTCATTGAATTTAATAAAGTATCTTCATTTATTCTTTTGTAGAAGGAAGCCTTTGATATAATTATTTACTAATAATAACATTCATATAATGATAATTTATTGCCTGATTTAAATGAGGCTTTTGGTTTATTATATTCTAAAAACTGTATGTTAAATTGCTTTTAAATCAACTATATTTATTTTTTTCTTTAGAAATTCTGTGTATTTGTAAGGAAATTTTCTAATTTTTTTAGTTGGGAATAAAAATATTAAGATGAATCCATTTATCAAAAAGTTTTAAATTGCTAATATTTGTTTTAATTTGCTTTTAATTAAATCAAAATTATTATTTAATGCCCAGAATTTTAGTTATCATGTTGAATTTCATCCATTAAAAAATAATAAATTAAAGGTATAAAATACTAAAGTTTACAATCACTTATCATAAGATTTTACCCTTTTTAATACCATTAGTTTTTTAAAAATACAAAATTTTTATTTAATTTATCGAACCTGTTTTAAAGTGATTTAACTAATTTAAATGAAATAGTAATCCTTTTTTAATTAATAAAAAGTAAAAATTTTAACAAATATACCTAAACGAATGTTGAAAGGGAGTCTAAGATATTTTTCAGATATGAAGAATAATGGCTAACAAACTGGGTTAGAAAATCCACCTTAAATAAACCACAAAGACTTGGATGAGGAAACAATATCTTTGTCATAATTAAATTCAAAGATAAATATGTTAAATGGAGTTAAAGGTGTAGTGATAAAAGAAGTTAATATTTTTAGTAACATGTTCTAATGGGATGGAAGTGATGTATTTGCTATTTACGAATCTAATGAAAAAGGATAGGTGTAGAGTGAAGATGCTAAGCCTATACTTTATGCCATTGCTAAATATAGTGGAGACTGTACTAGTTTTGACTCTTGCTTATTAAAAAATATTGCAATCACTACTAAATTAGATAACTTGAAAAGTGAGTAACCTCATATAATGATGAAATAGAATAGAATATTATGTGGATACAATACTTGTGATGTGCTATTAGACGATTAAGGTAATAACACATTTATAGGATAGATTCGTTAGTCATGTAGAATGGGTTTAAAAATGAAAAACAATTAGGTAGATAACTTATAAATTACATAAGAGTGCTTTTCGTGTTCTTTTTAAACAACTAATTATTAAGTAGAAGATGGGTAAGGTAATTCAACTACTTTTATTAAAAAAGAGGAGTGTTGTTCTTGCGTAAATCCAGTCCACTACAATTTAGTATTTCCTCCAAAATTCAATGCTGATTAAAACACTAGTTTACTTTGTATGGTAATATATCTTGCTTATCTTAACTATGAATCCAAAAAAGATAGCTCCTCTTCATCATCATCCTCATCGTCTTCTTCTTCTTCTTCTTCTTCAAAAACTCACAGAAAAAAATGATAAATTAATATATTTTTTTAAATTTTATTTCAGAATGTGATTAGAATGTAAAATTAAGGAAGATTAATGTTATGAATCTTTTAATAAGCTAATATTTAAATTTAAATTCTCTAATAATAAAATTAATATTTATAAACATTTATAATGAAATCTATAATAAAAATTAGCAATTCTTAACCTACATAAAATATAAGCTAAACTCACTCAATTTCAAAACGATATTTTTATTAATATAATAATTTATAGTTTCTAAAGATATGATTAATATTAAGTTATTCATACTATTCAAACCTATCGATTTAAAATAAAAATCTTTTGGAAATAAATATTAGACTATTTGTTGATGCTTTTTAAAATTGAAAAAACTATTTACATTATTTATTAATCCAAAAAATAATAGGTTTATAAAAGAGATGAGAGGTGAAATAAAACATAAGCATAAAAATGATAAGGAGAAATTGAAAGTTGATGAAGAAATTTAATCAATAGAAGAAGAATTGAAACCCTTAACTCTAATAAACCCTTAAATAAAGAGAATTAGTGGATTAAAAGGAGTTCATATAGTTGAATCTCAAAAAATTAGTAATATATTCTAATGGGAAACCCATAATGTTTTTGAAATTTATGCTGCAGATGCAAATGGTAATAGACTTGATTAAACCTCTGAGCCTATTTTATATGGAGCAGGTAAAAGTCATTCATAATGTACCGCTTGTGATATTTAAGGAATATATGAAATAGCTATCACCACAAAAATGCATGACAGTGGAAGTGATGAGCCATACATTTATATTAATAAGCAATCTAATTGCTGGTCAGCTTCAAAATAACAAATATTCATAAATTAAAATGGAAACTAAAGATTGGTAGCAGACGTTAGCAGAGACATATGGAATGATTATTGTGTGGAAAGTTAGTATATCAATAAACTAATGATGTCGACAAGTGTATTTAGGTGTTATTGTACTAATAAAAATTACTCTATTACAGATAATGATGGAAATAAAGGTATCTTTGTTTAACATAAAAATTTTTGCTCTTGCAGTAGCCCTAATGAGTATAGCCTAGGATTTCCTCCAAAATATAATGAGGATTAGAATACTATTCTTCTTTCGTTATGTGTTTATAAAGCCTTTTCTAACTACAAAAAAAGATCTTCAAATAGATGAATACATCAATAATATCTTTATAATCTTTAATTATAACATTATTTATTCACTTTATTGACTTATACGTTTTTGTAATCCTATTCAACTCTTATCTCTTTATATGCTTTAAATTTCTGGTTTTATTAAAGGGTTAATGTAATTCACAGCAATTAAGATTGTTTTTAGAAAATATCAACTGTAATTTAGAATTATATATTCCTAAAATTTCATTTTAAATAAATGTAATTATATAATTTTATACTCTTTTAAAAAATAAAATTTTTGTGGTATAAGAATAAAGGTGCTTAAGGTTTAGGGTATGGGTTAGGGAAATGCTCATAACTTACTACTTTAATTCTTCAGTTAAAGTAAATTAATATTATATTTACTTTCTTCTATTTGTTTTGTATATTCTCAATAATATTATTTTTAAATTAATGCTTTAAATATAAAAGATTTAATGATATTTCAGATTTGAGTGTTTATGATTAAGGTAGTGATATAGGAAAATACTTCTTACTTATTACATTAATCCATCATTTATTCTTACATTTTAAATTTACTCTCTTTATTAGATTTTCTTACCTATCTCTTTAAATATAACAGGGCTAATGAGGTTTAAGGAAAAGGTGTTAGTGGTCTAAGTAATTAAATAGGAAATTGCTCATAACTTACTACATTATCAATATAACTATATTCCTATTATTAGTATATTTATTTACTCCATATGATTAATTGTCTCTCAAATGCAAATTCTTACCTTACTAATTTAATAAATGATTTATCACCATTTTAAATAAAAATTTTTGTGATTTAGGATTAGGAATAGGAAATTGCTCACATCTTACTACATTAACTCTTGATTTAAATTATTCAATATTATAAACTTCAATTTCATATTACTTTTATATTTTTTTATTTTTACTTCTCTCCTTTACTATTATGGTAAAAATGGTATTGGAAATGAAGGTTGTTGTAGTTTATAATCTGGATTAAAAAATTGTTCAAAGCTGACTTCATTAAATCTTAATTTGGCATAAATTTAATATCATTTTTATTTTCTTCAAATTTTTATACTTTTCTCAATTTTTATTATTTCTTATATATACCTCTTTAAATATAAAATCCAAAATAGTATTGAAGGTGAGGGTTTTAGCGGTTTAGAATTTGGAATAGGAAATTACTTAAAACTTACTACTTTAACTCTCAACTTAAAGCAAATTTGATATTATTTTTGCTTTCTACAAATTGATATTTTACTTACTCGTTATTATTATTATCTAATTCTTGATTTAAAGATAAAGGGAAAATAACATTAGCCATGAATGAAACACTCACATATAAAATGTAATTATACACTCAGAAATAATTATTAGTAATATTAATTTTTAAATTTTATAATAGAAATATTTTTAATTAATCTTCATTTAATAGAAATTACTTTTATTTAATAGTCTATTTACTTTAAAAAATGTTTTTTTTCAACATTTTAAGTATATATTCCTAAATAAATAGAGGCTACTTTATTTTAAATCTCTGGGTAGTAAAATTTTTTTTCACTCTCATATTTAGGAATTTTCCTAAATCCTAGGTACGAAATTCCGAAATACAGAGCATATCAGGGATTACTTTCATTAACTTGGGTTTTTATGATTCATTTTATTAATTTAACTAAAACACTAGAAGATAAGTTGTTTTAGACTAAAAAAATGTCAATCTTTCAATAATTAAGGTTTTATTTCTTCAATCTCCTTAATGAAATTTAATCTATTGTTCTTTATAAATCTTATTTTAGAGAGTAGAGTACTTCCTATGAATCAAGCTTACTAAAATAAGAAGAAAAAAATAAAGCTAGTATTCTAAAAAAAGTCAAATCAATAATTATAAACTAATAAAGTTTGTTAATAGAAGATAGAACAAATAGGAATTGCCTATAAATTATTAGATATATTTGTTGATTTTGATGATAAAATAATAATAAAATGTTAATTTAATGATTTATATTAGTTAGTTTCAAATATTTTTTAAGCTTATAATCTTTGAAGAAAATTTGTTTAATCAATTTCATAAATTAAAATTCAAGTGGAGATAAGTATTAGATCAAAAATCTAATTAGATCAAGCCTGACTAATTATCTTAATACTTTTAACAATTAGAATATATTAAATAATCACTAAAAAAATAAATAAATTAATAAATTATTTTATAATTAGCTACTTAATAAACATATTAAAACTATATTAAACCATATTTAAAAAACCTAACTTTCTTTATTAATTGAGAAAACCATTAATAATTATCAATTTTAACAATAATTGATTAAATAGTATTGAGAATGTTTATTAAAAAAACTCTTCTTATTTCAATATAATATCTAACATAAGAAAATCCTTTTTCCCCATTAAAAAAAAGTATATTGAGTGTTATTATGCTGATTACTATATTTTATTTTTGAAAATAGGAGATGTGAAATAGGATTCATTAATTAATAAGCAAAAATTAATTTATTAATTTTGATAAAATTGAAAAATTATTTTATTAATTATTGATTTTATTTTACTTAGAATTAAATGTAACGGAGGGAAAATTTAATGACAATTTAATTTAGGGTGAGTTGGCAAGGGAGAAACATTCCTTATGGTTTCGTATCATTTAAACTATTAAATTATAACATTAAGGAAAAATACAAAAATAGTGGCTTTTGTATTATTTATATAATATAGAAAATTAATTTTTTATCTAATTTATTTCTCTAAATTTTCTTATACTTACTATAACTTAAAAATTTAAGTAAAATTAGCTTGTAAATTAAATTAATTTATAACATTTTAGTAACACCTTTTTTCTTTTTATCCTATTATTTGGTTTTTTAATATCAAATATCCTAAATACATACAAAAAAATTAGATAGTTTATAAATGTAGAAATTATAGCTGTAAATAATTATAGATTTTATTTTTTTATTTATAATTTGAAATTCAAAGCGTATTTATTTTCAAAAAAGTATAAAGAGAGAGAGAGAGAGAGCTCAAGAGGGTTTAATTTATTAAATATTTTACACTAAAATGTTGAGGAAGTTTTTATCAAAAATTATTGGATTCTTTGATCCACCTTTATTATCATTATATCTTTAGGTAAATCCCTTGAAGCCCAAACCTCTTTTTTTTTCTATTAAAGTAGATTTAGATAATTTTTCAAACAGTATATCATCTTTTTCATGGATAGTATTTAGTTTTGTTTTTAATATTTCTAGTTGTAATTTCTAATATTCCTAAATGTTTTCTTTCTTTATTAGAACCTTTAAAAACATTGGTTGCAAAAGTTCTCTTATTAGCTCTTTTTTATATTTTTCTTATGAGTTAAGAGCATCATTTAATTCTTTTCCGAGTGTTATCAGTAAGGGTAAATTACTAATGAATTAATCTTCTATTAAGGATTTAGATTTCTGTAAAATATTTGACTTTTTCCATATATCGATCTAATTAATTTATTCTATATCTCCTTTAATTAGCTCTATTAATTCTATAATATCAATGATATAAACCCATTAAGAATTCTTAATATCATCTAAAACCTTATTTTTTATTAATTTTAATTGATGCTGGTAGAACCTATCGATATTACCAGTAAGAACTTTTATTACTGGATATTCTAAGGAGGAGATAGCTATGACACTTTTCTTATAATTTTATAATAAAGATCTTATTTAATAAATATTTACTTCTTCTCTCAAAGCAAAATCTCCAATTTAGAAAATTTATAACATTTATTTTTCTAAATTAGTAAAAGTAGGAATTTCTTCTGTATTGGATTTAGATTCATAATGCACATCTATTCCGCAGAGAGTTATAAAATTATCAATAGTTATTATGGTGGCATCATTAGTAGTATTTTTAAAGTTTTTAAAATATTCTATTACTTTTTTCTAGTATAATTAATCTAATTAACTTGGATTCTCTGATAATTTTGTTATCATTTTTTCATAATCTTTATTATATGAGACAATAAAATCTAATTTACCTATTATAATATTTTTGCAAAAGGTTTTACTATTTTCTTATAGAACTTTCTATTCTAAATCGAGAAGACTTTATTCTTTTGTTTAATTTTTTAATTTTTTTTATAGTTCTTTGAAGAGGATGTTCATCTCTATATTTATATTAGATATATTGAGGGTATCAGATTGTTTATTTTATTCTTAAGGCTTATCTTCATAATCTTTTTTAAACTAAACTTCTTCTGTTGTTTCCTTCTTATTTTTCTACAGCTTTTCTTCTTCTAATTTTCTCTAGAGTTCTTTTATAGCTACCATATTTTTTTCATGTATTAATTTTCTCTCTATGCCCGTTAAATTTTCTTATTACAAATGTTATATTTCTTATTTTTTTTCTAAAATCTCTCTACTCTTTTACTCTTTTACAGCTGTGCATTAATCCTATTAAAACTCTAACACTTATTTTTTTTCTTCTAATTCTAACAATATATTCTATGCTACATGATTTAACTAAAGCAATAATTCATGTTTACTCTTTATTTCTATCTCTTAGAATTTTATTTTGATCTGCTCATTTAACTGGCTGTTAAAATCTTTTAGGTATTAATCCAAACCATCCATTAATTTAGTTTCTTCTTCTAGAAGCTTACTCTCATTCATCATCAGAATAGCTTCTATGTTTTGTATACGCATATTTATTTCCATTTTTTTTTCATCAAATTTTGCAACATCATCGTTAAGTTAGTTGATTTCTTAAGATACTATTTTAACTTAGTCTTTTCCTTCTTAGATTTTCTCTTCTTTTTTTTTCATGACTTCTCTATTCTTTTTAATATCCTCTTACAGTGATTTCATAACTTCATCTTTTTTAATATCTCTGCATGCTTCTATAGCTAAATTCTGTAACTTTGCAATTTCTAAATTATCCAATTCATTATTACTATGCATTGATTTACCATGTTAATCCCTCTCTGCTTCTCCTTTTTTCTTACTATCCTCTCCATTTTTACCCCTACTTTTTTAATTAAATCTAGGAAATCTTATTGTATCGGTTTCATTTCGTAAAGGAGGATAATCACAATATCTGTTATTAAACTTAATTTATAATCTATTCATTTTTTTCTCTTTAGGTATCTCCATTTCAACTTATAAACCACTAAAAGTAGTAAAAATTGAAAAAATCAAACCACCCACATTTTATAAAAGTGTTCTTAATCCAACTGCTCTTATTGCTACTTCACCTTCAATAGCCGAAATAGATGCTGTTGATTAAACAAGTTAAGTAGAAAAAATAACTAATGAAGTTGCTGTAAAAACAGTGTAAGAAATTGATCTTTTTGCATACAATTCTGGATCTTCGTCTATACCTTTTATTTTTTATTTATGACTATCATTATATGATGTACCATCTTTGCCTATAGATGGTTCACATAGATAATTTGAGTAATCACCCTTTAGATTTTTTCTTCCTGAGAAGAGAGAATCAACATAAATGACATGATCGCAGCCGCAGGAACCTGAATCACCGGAATCCCCCCCTAATACATCTGTTGGAGCATCATTCCCATTCCTTCCATCTTCATGTTCAATCCTATCTTTTGGTAGAATTGATTATACTTCTTCTTAACCAGTTTTCATTATAATCTATCTATTAATATCTTTTATTATGATTTCTCCTGCATATCCACCTTAACCTCCTAACCCAGCATTGCCAGCCTTTCCTCCATCTCCACTTTTCTCTGAATTAATAGTAAACTCCCCTGTTGTAGGATTCTAGCCTGGAATTCTTGCAAAAGCAATAGCAAAAGATGGTTTAAATATACAAGGACTAAAATCTTCAGCTTGAGCATCTCCTGTATTTTATCCTTATCCACCTTTTTAACCAGCTCCCCCTTTTTAACCGTCAGCACCCTATCCACCTGAAGATTTTATAGACTTGATTGATTCTAAGTTATATATTTTCCCTTCAGCAGATATATATATATGACCTCCATTACTACCACAAAAACCATCAAATCCATCTATTCCATTAAGACCAGCTTTTAATTTTTATGCTTCTTAGCCTTAATAACCAAATGCTTGACTTGCTTGTTAATAAAATTATGCCCCATCTAATCCTCTTACATTGAGTTCAAATGCGTTTGGTAGAAAAATATCTTATTTAGCGATTAATGTGAAGTTAATCCCCTATAATTCAATTTTTGGAATACCTATATAGATATTATTTCCTGATATCAATCTGATTGTGTCAGCATAACATTTTAATACTTCAATATAGCTAATCTCAAATTCTTATAGCAATTAAGAGATTTTCATCTATTTTAACTTTCCTTTGATTTTTTTGCCCTCTATTATTGTCTCTATACTTAATTTTCCATTATCTAAAATATGCTTCTCTTTAATGAGATATGCAAGTTTAATTTTTTTATCTAAAAGATTTGACAATTCTTCAGAAAATTTATCATTACATTCTTAATATTCTTCAAAATTAATATCATCTTTTCCTGTTAATCTTAATACACCTCCTTCTATTGATAATTTTTATTTATTTAATTCCTGTTCTATTTTTTTATTTATTAGAATTTCAACTTCTTCATATATTACATTCAAGCCTTCTGCTACGATTATCCTTTAACCATTAGGGCTTATTTGATTAGAGAGTATAGGATCTGAAAAAATTTTCTTAAGACAAATTTCTAAACCTTCTCTTCTTGTGCAATAGTTTTTTTGGGCTTCATTTTTAATAATTTCATTTTTATATTCTCTCAGCTCATTTTCTTTTACTAATATTTAATATTTTTCTAATAGTGTATCAGCCTAATCCATTCTCTTTTTAATTTCCTTTCTTTTTCTAAATAGATTTTCATCCTCCTTAAATCTATTATAAATATTTTCTATGAATTCCGTCCATTTTTAAATTCCTTCTCCTTTTTCTTCAAGCTCCTTTAACTCTGTTTCTTGCTATTCTATTTTTTTTTGGTAACCTTCCTTTTCTATCTATGCTTAATCTCTGTCTTTTATTACTTATTCTAATTTCTCCTCAAGTTCTCTCTTTTTATTTATTAGCTACTCTCTATCAACCTAATATTCATGTTATTTACGCTCTTTTTCTTTTATCCCTTGCTTGGTTTTGGTTATTTCTTTAAGGATTTCAGAACTATTAGTTTCTTTATTATCGGCACATTTAAATTCTCTGTTGAGCTCTAGTTAAAGCTGTTTTATGTCATCTTTAACTTTCTCTGATTAATTTTATTCAGCATCTTTAATCAGCAACAACTGAGCTTTGATCTTTTAAATTTATTAGTTTTTTTCTTCAACCTCTTACTCTTTTTCTTCAATCTCAACTTCTAGCTATTTTATTTCCTCTTCCTTTACTATTAATAGTTTTTCTTAAGTATTATTACTAAAGCTATGTGATTCAATATGTCCCTTTGTTTCTTTCCTCCTTCTTTCTCCTTCATCTTGTATGATTAATCTTAATCTCTAAATATACATATCTTTCAATACTAGTATACCTTCTTAGATACTGGTTTGTTCTTGAGTACCTTCCTAAGCATTTCTATATAATTCCCTTAATTTCTCCACTTCTCGTAAAATTAATTTGTCTTCTAGTTTTTCTATATCAATTTTGCTAATAAGATCAATAAAATAATCACAGTAATGTTGCTCTTCTACTTCCTTTTCTAAGTTCTTAAATGCTGAGTACAATTCAACAATATCCATTTCTCTTACCTCTCTACCAGCTTTTTGTTTGTATTTGGAATTGCATAATTCTTCTAGAATTTCTGAATGTAACAAAGTATTTATTACTTTATGAGCTTCTGTTTCTATCCCTAATTAATTCTCTCTAGGTAATAGTGCTACATAATTCTATCCTTCCTCATACAATATAACTTTTTCAATTGAATCTGAATTCTTATTGAATTCTATATTATAACTTTGGGTTAGTATGTATCTTCTAATAGTTCTATTACTACCATCAATATTCAAAAGCTCATTAATCTTTTTTATTAATTTATCAACCTGATCTTGTGTTATCTCTTCTTTAGATAAAATACTTTTTAACTTAGATATTTATACTTTACATTATTGTTCATCGCTTACCTTAACCTGTGATAAAGAGTTCTAAATAGAGTATGTCTGAAAATTTTCACTGATAGTGTTCAGTAAGCAGCTAATTAAATTATCTAATTTGACCTCACTTATTTTAGCATGTCCATAAATCTATAAATTCGCCCTCTCTATATTAATCTCCTTAAATAAATTCATTTTTCTGTTGTAGGCGAGTAGATTTCTATTTTCTCTTTCAATATTTTCTACAATAATTTTCTCCTCGTAGTTTTTACTTGAATCTATCTCTTTAATCTTAAATTTTATTTTTTTCATTTCTTCTTCAAACTTCTTTAAATCTTCTTTTTATTTTAATTGTCTCTAATTATCTTTCTCTAATTAGGATTTTAAGTCTTTCCAATCAACATCATTTTTAATTTTGTAATTATCTTACTTGATTTCTTCTAAGGTTGGCTCTCCATTTCTATTATCCTCATAGGCACCATCTCTCATTCCTTTAGTTATCTGGAATCTCATTTCTTTTATTTTTTTATTACAATTAGCAAATTTCTCTTCATAAATTTGGATGATCTTTTGACTTTGTAAAATAGAATTTTCACTTTCTTTTATAGATATTAAATTTCTTTCTTAGCTTTCACTTTCATTCTTTATTATCTATATTTATTATACTTACTTAATTTCCTGATCTTTTACTTATATCATTATGTTCTTTATTTTAAAAGATAATTCATTTAATATTGTATCCCTAATTTCTTTTAATTCCTATATTAAAGAATATTTCTCTTCTTTGTTAGATTATTATTTTTTTTCCAATTCATCATATTCTTTAAACTATTTTTTAATTTTTTCTTCTAGATCAATGAGCTATTTCCTTTCATGATGTAATTCATTTTAAAAATTTATCTAAGTAGAATGAGCATGATCTCTCGATTTTTTTGCCTCTAACCACTATTAGTAACCATTTGGGTACAGTTGAATCCACAAAAAATATTTTGGTTGACCATTATACTAGCAATGATTCTCCATATTCATAATATTTAATTATCTATTTTTTTTATCTTCTAGATTTTATATATCTTTTTATTTCTGCTCTATATTTATTTCTAGATTCCTTCTTTGTTTTATGAGGTTGTTCCTCTCATTAGTAATATCTTCGATTTTATTCTATTTACTGATATTAGATTAATTATCATTTATTCTTTTTAATAGATCCTATAGAAGAATTTAATGATCAGGGTTAACGTTTATTAATTTATCTATTAATATAATTTATTGTTCAAGAGCACTAATACAATTAATATCTTGCTATTGCTATTATATTTATTCCAATTATTTTTTTAGTTGATCTTAAGAAAGTTATTACTCATTGGTTTTTGTTATAGCATCTATATTCTTCTAAGAATTTGAAATTTATTCTTTAAAATCATTTATCCGCTTTTCAACTTTAGAATTTTCTTCCATTCTTTCCATTTTTTTTTAATGATTAGTTTGGGCTATATTTTCTAAGTTCTTTATCTCTTCTTCTATATAGACTTTCCATTCTAATTCATTATTTTTAAGAAGTTAGTGTCGTAGAATTTTATTCTTTTCTTCCAAATTCTTTTCAATATTTCTTTTAGTGTCCCCAGATAAATATTTATTGCATTTTTACTCCAAGTCACTAAAATCTGATTAGTCAGATAATAAACTCTCTCCTTCTTCTAGGATTTTTCCTAAATCTAATATATCTTTCATCAAATTCTAGATCTTTAGATTTAACTCTTCTTCATCATTGATTAATTTATTTTTTATTTAAGTCATGCTATATTTTTTTATCTCTTGTATTTTAGATATTATTGAATTTTCTTTACTAAGTAAATTCTTTTTGATGTCTTCATCAATTTTTATAAATGACTCAATATCTTGCTTTTTTACACAAATTTTTTCTATTATTACTTCATTCGACAAATCTATTTTAACATGGGATGATAAAATCATTTTCACTCTTTTTATAGACTCAATATCATCCTTATTATCCTTTAGAAACTTATCATTCCCTTCATAAATTATCATTAAAATATTATAAATGCTCCACCACCCACTATCATTAATCTTATTAATCTCAGTAGATTGACCAATAATCTTGTCCTTAGGTTCATTTCCAAAGCCAGATTTAAATATTGGATCAACTATCCTTGCACTACTACTGCTACCATTTACTAAATAGCTCTTGAATATGCTTATTTTATTCATTGATTATTCAATATCTCTACTACCCGAGAGTGGATGAAAAAAGTAAAATAATTCAGATTTATTATTCATTTGATGTCCACGAATATTTTTGTAATTCCTTGGAAGGATAACTATTGTAGCTATATCCCCTCGATTCTTCTTTTAAGATATAATCACTATAGGGGTTTTTAATTATCTCCCTTCTTTAATTGTAAAGGACCTAATTTTTTCGATGCATTCTATGCTTGCTTCTTCCTCTTCTTGTATATCATTGCTTAATATAGTACCTTTTTCGGAATCATCTACCATGATGTGAGCTATATCATTACTATTTCCAATTATTTGATATAATATTGATTTTATTTGTTATGATGGTAATGCCTTGTTTATATCTAAGGCCATAATTTATGGGTTATTTTTTTCTTATAAAGCTATAGCAATTATTTGAACTTTTTCCTTTAGATATTTTTCTCTAATGAGATCAGCTGGCCTTTTATTAGTATTACCAAAATGTTAATTTTATTACTCTATAGATTCATTTATTTCGATTGTGTTAGTTCCCATAATAGCAGCTGCAATATTAAATTTTTAATCATATTCCATTATGAGATCGTAAGTAACTTAATTCATTTATAAATTTCTATCTTTATCAGTGATTCCACTACTATTTTATTCATTTTCTGCCCTACTAAGTAATCTCCTTACTTCTTAATTTTATATTTTTTAAACAAAGTGATTAATTAATTCCTTTCTTCTAATCATTATTTAGGTTTCTGGAACTTTACTACCCATAATCTATTCATCATCTCCATCATTTCTTAATTCTACTATTAACCCTTTAATCTTATCTTTATCTAGGCTTTGTAAAATGATATTTTCAAATTCCAAAAAAATAAGTTATTTTTGTTTATCATCAAAACATGCTCCGATCCTAATAGATTAATTAGATTAGATTTCATTTATTTATTTTAGCTAATTTCTACTGTCTAATTTTTATGATTATTTTTCCATTAACTCTTTTTAGTCAGAGACATCCATATTATTTAGCTCGCAATCTTATTGTTGAGTTATTTACAATTATTCCTCTCCTTTCTTTAGTCTGATTGTTTATAATGATGCATTTTAAGATTAAAGTAATTCATTTTACTAAGGAATTAATTTATCTCTTTCTTTTGGAATCTGTAATTCTTCTATTAATTTACTTTCTTATTTTTCTTTTTCTACAAAGATATATGTATTTTTACATTCTTATTTCTTATTAGTATTAAAATCCTACTTTTTTAAAGATTCATAATAGTGTGGTCCTTCTCTATTTCTTGCTTCAGCTTGGTATTAATTACCCTCTATATTACTCTTTTAAAAAGATATTAAAATTATTAATTAACTAATAAACATTCAAAGATACGCATTGCTCATTATATTATTATATTGATATACAGGGAGGAAAATAAAAAATATTTTTATTAATTAATATCTAAAATTCAGAAAAAAGAAAAGATTAATTACATTTTAGATTTCGTTTTTTTATTTTTACTAAATTCTGCTGTCTATTTTTTCTGAGTAGATTTCTTTTTACTTTTTTGCCCCATGGAAACTCATTTTATTTAGCTTATGATCTTATTGTTGATTTTATTGCAACTATTCCTCTTCTTTCTCGACTTTAATTCTTTATGATGATGAATTTTAAGATTATTGCAATTCATTTAACTAAGAATTCTATCTATCTGCCCCATTTGGCATCTAAAATTCTTCTATAAATTGACTATCAGTTTATTTCTTTTCTACAAATAATTCTATTTTGTTACATTCTTATTTCTTATTCTTATTAAAATCCTACTTTTTTAAAGATTCATAATAGTGTGGTCCTTCTCTATTTCTTGCCTTAGCTTGGTATTAATTACCCTCTATATGACCCTTTTAAAAAGATATTAAATTATTAATTAACTAATAAGCATTCAAAGATACGCATTGCTCATGATATTATTTATTGATATGAAGGGAGGAGAAAAAAAAATATTTTTATTAATTAATATCTAAAATTAAGAAAAAAGAAAAGATTAATTACATTTTAGATTTCATTTTTTTATTTTTACTAAATTCTGCTGTCTATTTTTTCTGAGTAGATTTCTTTTTACTTTTTTGCTCCATGGAAACTCACTTTATTTAGCTTACGATCTTATTGTTGATTTTATTGCAACTATTCCTCTTCTTTCTCGACTTTAATTCTTTATGATGATGAATTTTAAGATTATTGCAATTCATTTAACTAAGAATTCTATCTATCTGCCCCATTTGGCATCTAAAATTCTTCTATAAATTGACTATCAGTTTATTTCTTTTCTATATAGAATTCCATTTTGTTACATACTTTTTTCTTATTAGTTTTAATATCCTACTTTATTGAAGTTTTTTAGTAGTATTTTCCTTATATGTTTTCCATTTCTCTTGCTATAGTTCTGTATTAATAACCCTCTATGATATCCTATAAAAAAGATATTCAAATTATTACTTAATTAATAAACAAAAAATTTACGCATTACCTTATAACTGGTATTTATATTCCTATGCAAGGAAGAGGAAAATAAAATATTTTTAATAATATCTAAAATTAAGAAAAAAGAAAAGATTAATTAAAAATATGCTTGCTTTTTTTGGAATCGGCAAGAGCCAATAATATTAATAAAATGAGCATCATAAGCTAAAAGAAGAAAAAAGTGAATTAAATAATTTGACTTTATTTAGTAAAATAAAAGATTAGTAGGATAAGGGTACTAATGAGTGTGGCCCTGAACCTGTATTTTTAGTAGTTGATATGCTAAGAGATTTTAGGTATTTAGTAGAAGATTAGGAATTTGAATAAATTGAAGAAGCAATCTAATTTTATAAAGGGTTAGCTCATAACACTTTTAGCGAAATCGAAGATGCTGGTAGCATACAATTATTTAGAGAGATAGAATACATGATCAGCAAAAAAGTAGAAGCTCGTTTACAGTTAGAAGTAAGTAAAATACCTATTAAAGACTTCAAGAACGAATTAGATGGTTTGATCTGGCAAAGAACAAAAAATGTTGAGTTTCAATTTCAATAAATAATTTTAAGGAAAAGTGCGATTTACAGTAAGTTGTTATAACTTATTAAGATATACAAAAATGAGGAAGAGAAGATAAGAAATATTACATTAATATTAAATATGTCTCAGGGAACTTTAGAATTAGAAGATTAAAAACTAAATGGAGCAGAGAGATATTAGCTTAACTAAGATTTAAAATAGTATATAGCAGATATTAAAGAAAAAAACGAACTAGAAATTCATGAAGAAATGGTAATGGAATTAAGCAAATAAAATTTAGATTTGATAAATTTAAAAATGAAATATAATAGTGGTTAGAAGATCTATAAGCCTTTAAAATTATAAATATACTATTAGTCCAAAATGTTTAATAATAAATTAAAGGCTTTAAAAATGATTGATTCTAAAAATTCAATAATTAGATCAATTTAAAGCTTCTCGATCGGACTTAATTAAAGAGTAGAAAACTAAAATAATGCAAATGAAATAACCTAATCTATAAAGAATAAAGACAACTTAGAATTTGTAAACAGAATGGTGATTATAAAAAATGAGTTAATGCAATAATCATAGTATGGTGAATACAATCTTGAAGTTAAAAATAGAATGCTAGAGATAATAAAAATTGCCTTAACACAGATATTTTAAGATAGTCAGGTTGCACAGAAAAATTAAACTTTGTTATCCTTAATGGAATAACATAAAACAAATAATTAAAAGGGTTCTTAGAAGGATGGCAACCATTGGGTGTATGATTTGATAGATTTGATTGAGTTTGATGAAGTTCTTTCAAAGGGAGATTACTAAGAATTTATGATGTATCTTGAAACAATAAATAGAATCAATGGAATAAAGAATGATATTAAAAAAGATCTTGCTTTGCTAATACAAAATAAATTAAACAATGAAATTTAAGGATTCAGAAAGGAAATAAATATATTATTCAAGAGAGAAAGAGATCATAGATTACTTTTGGCATTAAATATTTTGGAAAATAAGGCAATTAAATTAGCTGAATAAAAGGCAACAATAGAAGGCTTTAGCTTCCTTTATAAATCTCTAGAATGCATCAAAAAGTACATCAGAGATTAAGATTTACTTCTTTAATCATAGTAAACAGAGGAGATAAAATAGTAACATGATAACTTGAAAAATAATTAAATAAAAAATGATGGACAATATGACTCCTACAATAATAATAAGAATCAAAATAAATAACCATAAAAAGAAAAAGAAAGAGGAATTATAGTGGAATTCTTAAAAGGTATCATAGATATATTAAACAAAGGTATAAATGATGGATTTTAAAGATATGATAGAAAAACTATTCATAATATGCTTTATGATTTTATTGACTAAATTTAAACTATCAATCCAGTAAATATGGATCTACACTAAGAATATTTGAGTTATTTAAATTTCAGGATTGAACTAGGAGAGTTTGAAGATATATCTGATCAAATAAATAGAGAGAAAATAGAAAATAAATTAATAAATTTAGAAAACAATTTAATAGATTCCAGGAATAACAGCGATAATAAAGAAATGCTGTATTAATTTGTATAGTAAGCAAATGTTTTAATTAATGAATGGTACACTAAAGATATAACTAAATCTATAGATCTAATCTAATAATAACTAAATGAGAAGAATAAGGAGCTTTCTGAGCTAAAAAATAGTGTAATTGATATTTATCAAAAGAGACTAAAGAGGGATAGTAAGCTTATAATGAGAGGACAGGTTTTTTTCTTAGATTCCTTAATAGACAAAGTAATTTTAAACTAATTAAATAGGTAATAAAAAGCTATGCATGAACTTAGTAAAGAATTTAATACAATAGGAGAAATGTAAACTTAGAAAGATATTGAAAGTTATTTGATTGGTAAAGTTAATAAAATTGGTTTGCTCTAGTTAAGAGAAAGGATAAAAGATAATGGAGATTCTATTTCTCGCACTATTAATAACTTAAATTTCATTGAAAAAAAGATTGAGGATTAAGTATCTTATATTCATAGTATAATATTTGCAGAGGATAATAGTGTAGCAAAAAAGGTTATAAGGTTACTTGGTCAAATAGTTGACAGCTTGAGTAAATAAAAACAAACTAGTTTACCTTAGAATTTGTCTTTAGATAAACTTGAGGGAGAGTAGGAAGATACAATAAAGTAAGTGATTGATTATTTAAGATCAATAGAAATAGTTATCGGATTAATAATCTTTGACTGCAAAGATGAGCAAGAAATAATAAATGATGTAAAAGAAGAACTAATGGAACTAGCATCTGAATTTGATAAATGTAATTAAATAGATAGTGAGTTATCTAAGAAATTGTCAAATGTAATTACAGATTTAATAGAAGCTTGCTATCGAAGATACTGTTTTTTATGTTACTCTGATAAATAAGATTTTAATGAATTTTCTATCGATTTTAATAAGAAAAAATATACCCTATCGACATATATTAGGAATAAATTAAGAATTGTTGATTTTAATCGAATATTAAACATAAATAAATGCAAAAAAAGAATAATCATGGAACAAGTTTAAAATAAATTAAAAGATCTTACTGAATAGGTACAATTATATTTTTATAGTTCCAAACAAATTGATGAAAAAATAGATGAAATAATTCTAAACTTTAGGGAGGAATAAGAAAATAAACATACCTAGTAATCATAATTGATAAAATTATAAACCTAAGAATAGAAGGTGAAGAATAAGCTATTAGAAACTTCTAAAGAACTCTAAAAAAGTACTAACTATTTAGAGCTAGATAAAGATGAAAGTAGAGTCAAAGAGTTAATTATATTTAAAGATTTAGATGTAATTTCTCAAGATTTAGCCCAAAATCTTAAACTCTAATTTATTAATAATTATAGATAGAAATTTGGAAGTGGAGTAAATTAAAACATAAAAAATTTTGAGAGTAGCGATTTAGAGCATATAAAAAGGATATGGCTTACTATAGAATAAATTTCAGATATTGATATAAAACTATAAACATATCAATTTTATTATGGACTTTTTAAAGATTTAAAAAGAAAGATAGTTAAAGAGGAATTAGATCAATTGGGTATTAGTTTGGTATCTTAACTCTTTGGTGAAAAAAGTTTTCCATTGAAAATTATCGAATCTAAAATTTAAAATCAAGATTTCAAATATCTTGCAGATATCATTTAATTCTTACCACTATTTTCTTATAACATTGAAACTAAGCAAAAGGTTATCTAATTATTAAGACTAGTAATTGAAAAATTAAATAAATTGAAGGAACATCGAGAATGTATTATACACATTTTGAAGGCATTGATACAGTATAATTCTCAAATTAGCTGCTATAAAAGCAATAGTATTTTAGTATCAAGAATAGTAGATATAATAAATCTATTAGCAAATTTATTATTAGAGAAATAAGTAGAAACTGGAGAAACTGAATAAACTCGCCTTAAAAATCTAATAATAGACTTTAATCATATAAATAAATAGTATTAATCCCTCAGTGAAGATTTATCTTAAGAAAATATAATAAATAATATTATCAGAGAAGAATTAGATAAAAATAAATGGATAAAATATCTTCTCAAGGAAGAAGAGGTAGTCTATGCATAATTTTTGGATACTGATTAAAAAATTGAAACTATCTAAACAAAGCCAGTTCATTTATGGTAAGATGAATTTGAAAACCTTTATATTATTTCAGCTAGTAGTAAATTACTTCAAAAGGAAATGGAAGAAATAGAATAGAATATAAAGATTAATTCATTAAAAAAAATGATAAACAAATTAGTCAAATCAACGTACTTTGATGAGAGTAAAATAAAATTATCCAACATTAATATAGAGATATTGAAATACACTGAAGAGGAACTAGGATTAAAGTCAGATAAAATACTCAATATTTTGAATCTAATCTCCTCATTTAAAAATCATTTATTTGCGAGTAAGGAATTAATTACAAATAAATCTGATTGGGTAAATATGGTAGAAAATATAATAAACAAAAGAAAGACTGTTGATTAAATATAACTAAAAACAATTATCGAATTGTTAAAGTACGTTAGATTTTTTGATAATATAAACTAGCTAATTAGAATAATACTAGAGGGTGAAAGTTAAAAACAAATAATGTTAGGAGTTCTTAGACACATTCTCAGTAAAATTCCCAGCATTTAGATTAATAAGGAAGAGAATAGAAATAATAATGAATTATTAGATTAATTTAATATTTTTACCCCTAATGACTAATATGAGCACATCATATAGTTTATTTCTGGGCTAGCAAGAGAATTGGATGCTGGAGTAAGATACGAGAACAGTGAAATGATTCTATTAAGAGGCATAGTCCATTCTTATTTATTAATGAAAGTACACCAAAATTCAAAAATAGTAAATTAATTGAAAGATATGAGGATATTAAAGTGGGCAAATATACTTAGAGAAGAAAAAATCAAAAGAATATTGGATAGAAATGATGAGAAACTTATTAGGAATATAATATCTATTGAGAAAATTAAAGGAATTAAATTAGTTAATGAGCTAATAAATATTATCAAGGATGAAAATCTAAGTGATTTTGAAGTAAATTTCATAATTGAAAAATTTAAAAGGAATATATGGGACTTAAGTAATGAATTACTTGATAGGATTCGTGAGAAAGGTGGAAAGCTTTCAAAATAAAAGATTGAAAAGTATGATAGTGAGTTCAAAAAGAATGAATTAAGTGCAGCCTAATTAGTATCTCATATGAAAAGACTTGAAGGAGAGGGAGAGATAAATTATAGCATAAAACACTTAATCTAATAAGACGAAAAAGACCATAACCTAACACTAATAGAAAAATGTCTATAATAAATAGATACTAATCCAAAAATTAATACTTCATTATACAATTAAAAGGCAACAGTTGTGAATTTAATAGAAGTTAATGATTAGGGAAAAAAATAAAATTCAAAGAAAAAGATAAGTGAATATACTTCTGATGATATTAAAGTATGGGCTTAAGAATATAAATCATTAAAAAAAAGTGAAAAAGAAGGTAAAGGAATTTAAGGTAATGGTATACTAGAATTTATGGCAGTGATATCCAGAGCAATTATAATAGTTAAAAAATTTGATTTAAGGGTTGCTTAAAAAATTGCATTATTTCTCTTTATAGATAGCATGGTAAACTCATTTTAAGGGAGATTGGCAAATATATCAACTGGAGAGGGAAAATCATTGATAACTATTGTAACTGCGATTGCAAAGATATTAATTAATGGTGGAGGAAACGTTGATATATTAACCAGTTCTTAAGTGTTAGCCGTAAGAGATGCAGAGGAAAGTGAATAGATCTTTAATTTATTTAATCTAAAAGTAAGCAATAATTGTGATGAAATTGCAAACTCTGATGAAAAAATCAGGAAAGAAAGATATTTAAATAATGACATAATATATGGTGAAATAAGTCATTTTTAGAGAGACATATTATTAACAAAATACTTTAGCAAATAAATAAGAAATAAAGTAGGTTCTTGCTTAATAGTAGATGAGGTTGATAACATGTGTATTGACAATATGTGTAATACATTGTACATTTCACATCCCATAGCCGATTTACGTTGCTTAAAAGATATGCTAGTTTTTATTTGGTAAATTGTAAATCTCAAAGATACAGAATAATTTACACCAAGTAATGTTCAGTAAGTAAAAAGATCCATAAATTTATTAATTGAAAAAGAAATAATAGTCTTCCCAAAGCATTTAGAAGATTTTGTTGAAAAAAGAAAGGAAGTATGGATTAACAATGCCTATATAGCTAAAACTTAAATGGAAGCTGGTCATTAATATAGCATATTAGGTAAAGGAAAAAATATAGGAGAGACTGTTATTAATGATTTATAAACAGGTGTAGAACAATTTAATACCTAATGGAGTGAGGGACTGTAATAATTTATATAACTCAAGCATACAAATAAGCTTACAGAAGAAACTCTAAAAGCTATTTTCATGTCTAATTATATTTATTTTAAAGAATATGGTGGTGATGTTTATGGCATGTCAGGTACATTAGGTGCAAATATAGAAAGAGATTTGTTGAAGAAATCATATGGTCTTGATTTTTTCCAACTACCAAGATTTAAGAAGGAGTTAAATATAAGAGAAGAAGGATTGATAGTATGCAATCGCGTAGAGTGGCTTTAATGTATCAAATAAGAAGTGGCTTAGATAATATATCAAGATAGATTACTAAATTCTAATGAGATAGAATTAATGATAAAGTAAAAAGAGGAAACATCCAAAAAAATTATTTCACTCAATAAACAAATAGAAAGCAAAAATGTAGAAAGAATAAAATTAGAGTAAAGCTTGTAAGAATTAAAAAATCAAAAAAACAATAAAATGAATATATAAAATGAAATAAATTATTTGTAAATCCAATAATAAGAGGAATATAAATAGCTAGAAAAATTAAAAAGTATTCTAGGAGAAGAAAGGAAAGATTTAGAAGGAAGAGCTGTACTAATAATTTGTTCTAATAAAAAGGATGTGGAAGACATAATAAAGGAATTAGCTGTCAGACATAAAAGCTTATATGAGTACAAAGGAAAAATAGATGGTCTAAGAAAAGTTGAAAAAGATAGCTATAGTTAGCTTGAAGTATTATAAGAAGTATGCCCAGGTGATATAATAGTTGCAACTAATGTGGCAGGGAGAGGAACAGATTTTAAGTTAAGTGATTAACTCGAAAAAAATGGAGGACTTCATGTGATTGTAAGTTATGTTCCAGATAATATAAGAGTAGAAAATCAAGCATTTGGTAGAAGTGGACGTAAAGGTTAACCAGGGAGTGGAAGGATAATAGCATATGATTCTAGAGGCTTTAGCTTAGAAGCATTAATAGATGAAAGAGATTAAGAAGAAGAAAAAAGATTGAGAGACATTAGAATAAAGATGATTCCAAGAGTAGAATTGGAAAGAGAGTTATTTCAGAAATTTAGTAACTTATCAGAAGAAATCAACTCTCATTTCTAAAATAAAGAAGAAATATATTAAGAATTACAAAAAAAAGCATTACACAATAAATGGGCTTATTGGCTAGATAAAATGGGCACTGAAATTTATGAAATCTATACTACTAAAGAGAAAGGTTAAGAGATAATATTTGAAAAATTTGAAAAGTTTGCTGAAGAAATGAAATGCAATATGAAAAGATCAGGAAATGGCATAGACGGATTTATAGATGAGCCTGGTGAATTAATAAAATATATCAAATACAATATTAGTGAAGGTAAATTCAAAGAGGCGGTGAAGAATTGTAATTACATGATTGAAGCTTTTGGTAAATAATGTTCTGCCTTTGCCTATTATTACAAAGCCATAGCAATATTTCGTTCTTCCTATAATAAATCCTAGTTAGAATAATTTATTTCAAATCATAAAAGTGTGATAGAGTATGAAGAAAAGAAAGATGGGATAGGTTTATTAAAAAAAGCAATAGAACTATTTGAAATGGAAATAAGTAGAATAAAAATGAGAAGTTTAGCTATAAGTAACTTAGGAAAGGAGAAGAGAAATACTGGTATAGGCTCTTCTGTTGATTATTTTAGTAAAAGTAATGTTAATGAAATTATTATTCTACAAATTCATTTGAATGCTGCTAGGAAATCTCTCAGCTAAGAGCTGAATTTATTTGAATTAGAAATATCACTATTTAACTCAATAGTGTCTTAAGAAGCTAGAAGTATTTATTAAAAAATAATTGAAAATCCATAATTAAGTCAACACATTAAATAGGAAAGGCTAAGTAAAAAAGTAAAAATATTTTATCATGTAAATGAAATAGAAGAGTTAATAATGATATTGGGAGAAAAAGAGTTTGAGAGAGCAAGGTCATAAAATGAAGATAATTTAGGAATGAAAGAATTTAAAAATTAAAGATTCAGCTTCACAAAGGAAAATAGGCTATTGCTAGATAAAGCAGGTATACAATATATGAGGGAATTGTATTTACTAGACAGATTTGAAACTAATTATAAATTGATTCATTTTCCTCATCATTTTAATTATTGTAAGAATTCTATTTTAGAATCTATTGAGAATGCAGAATCATCGATAATCTCTCGCACAAAAATTCTAGAATTTAAAAGTTGTTTAACAAAGGAAAAAGTTTGGCAATTATTAGAAATAAATAATATTGTGGAGAAGGCTACTTGCATTTGCTTGAGATTGAGTGATGATTACTTAAGAAAACTTGAAAATAATAACTTATGGACAAATTAGATATTTAATGGTGAAGGTGAAGAAATTAAAAAAAAATTAGTTGGTGCACTAACTTCTGATAGTAGAGAGTAAATTCATATTTATATAAAATAAGAAGATCTCAATAACTTACTAGAATCAAAATCAGGAAATATAATGAAAAGAAATAATGGTAATAAAATCTAAGAATTATTATTAAATGAAAACTTCCTAGTGAGAAAAGGTGGAATGTTTACATTAAATAAGAGTTCAATGAATAAAATTTGTTAATATTAAGAAGAAATAATCTTGAAACTTGAAATTAAGACTAAAAAAATAGAGAATCTCTGCTTTGATAATCTCATGCTATTAAAATAACATAAAGATACACTTACTAAATTCCTTTAAGGAAAATTAGGCAAAAAGATAGAAAAAAAAGAAATTGAGTGCCTATTATAAGGACTTGTTGACTAAGAAGAATTTGATAATGTATTTTTAATCTTAAAAAATATTTTAATTAGCTAAAACATGGCTGAGACCCTATTAATAAAATTGAAATTTAAAAAAGAAAATTAAAACGATATATTTGAAAACAATAAGATAGAAGATATTATTGAGTAATTATATGAGAAAAGATACTTTACACAAGAAGATATAGTTTTAGCATCTACCGAATAATTAGTATAGGGATTAAAATTTTCAAAAGTGGTAAAAGGAAAATAAATCAAGTATCCCTTAAGAAGAAATCATATGAAGGTAGATGAATTAAAGAAAATCCTTACAAAGGTTGTTAGAAAGGAAATAAAGAATGTAATCAATCAGCAATTAAAAGATGGTAAATTTATCTTAGAATTTGATATCTAAGAGAGATTTTATGATTAGATATAAAAGGAATCCATTTCTTTAAAAAAACTAAAGCTTCTATGTTCAGAAATATAAAATCAATTAGGTAGCAAAAAAGATTAAAATAATAATTAAAAAAGAGAAACATTAGAAGAAGATTAAGTTAGAATTCACTTAAAAACACTCATAAAGGAAAAAAGAGAAACATAAGTTGAGAAGTTAAGTTAAACTATAGTAGTTACACTTTTAGATACTATTGGAACATTAAAAAGTGGAGAAAATGTAAGTGCTAATTGTAAGAATATTTAAGACTACTTTAAAGATAGTAGTGTCCCTAAAGAAATTAATGAGTATGTTTTACTACAGAGAGATTTAGTTCTATCTTTTTCTGAATATGATAGCCCTTTGTGCTGGAAAGTATTTGCCGTGGTACTTTTTGGTACATTACAAATAATTGCAGGATCCTTGATGATGGCATAAGAATTACTTCCTTCTGAAAATTAAATAGGAACTTTCCTTTTCTATCAGGGGGTTGTAGATATTGTATATGCTATACAGAATGTAGGAAAAATCTCAGGTAGCAGCTATTTTGAAAACAAAATGTTGAGCATTTTTTTAAGTATTTAATCTTTTGGAATTGAGAGTCTTTTTTAAAGCACATCATCTGTAAGAGTATCAACAGCATTAAGAGGAGGATCAGCAGTATATTTAAAAGGAGGATCAGTAGCATTAGGTGTTGCAAAATAAAGAATAACCAATAATGCATCATAGAAAGCAATCTAGAAATTAAGTGTGAAGTATATTAGTGAAACAATAATTAAATAAATAAAAACTTAAGTTGGTAATTTTTCTATTTTAGCTCTAAAATCAAAGGAAATAGATAAAATGGGAAATCTTGTAACAACTTTGATTTTTGAAGAATTTAAAAATACAATTGAAAAAATGATTTAAGAGTAAACAAGCTATATTGATGAAATGAACCAACTTACTGTTAGTCTATAAGAGCTAACTGAAGAGATAACTGATTACCATGAATATTTAGATATAAATTCTTAAGTAGAAGAATTTATTTCGGAATCAGAATAAGAATTGAATGCAAATATCAATAATAATATTATAGCTTTGTTAGGGTAGATAATTGGACCCTTATCTGAACAAATTACTAAAAGTTAGAACTTTAAACTAGAATTCTTAAGATAGGGATAGTTTAATGAGGAATCCAATAGTGCAGTGCTTTTAACCATATCAAACAGTATTTCAATATTATTTTAATCAATAAAAAAATGTGAAGCTGCATTCTAACTTTAAACACTTACTATTGATCTATTAAAGCTTATTAATACAAAAGTAACATATAAAAAGCAGATCCTTTTAAAAAATAGACCATAAAATCCTAAGCAATTAATTTAAGGACAGTCTAAAGGAATAGTAGAATATTAAATGAGAAAAATAATAAAAAGAGTATTTGCTAATATGAGGAATAAAGTAGAACTTAATTTAATTAATCCTACCTTTAATAAATTGATTAACCATGCATTAAAACCATATACAGAAATTTTAAGAAAAAGTTTTTTTAATGATTTTTATAATCTTAAAAAAAGAGCTTTAATTTATAGAGAGAATGAAAGCCGCTATAATCAAAATAGAAGAGAGTAAAATTTAGAATTAGAGTAAATTAATCACATTTTAATGAATGATTTTTATTAACCAAACTTTGACACTCCTATCACTTAAACTGATTTAGATTACATTAAATCTGGAAAATTACTTATAAATGTTGATGGAAAGAGAAAAGAATTAAATATGAGCTTAAAAAAAGACAAAAATTTTATCCGAGATAAATTTGGAGCAAAAAGAATGAGAATAATACCTGGCAATCCACCTTCTCTCTCAAGGCCAAATTATATAAACTATTTAGAAGGATGGAATTAATAAAAAGAAATTAATGAAATAGATTTAGAAATGATTGCATATTATCTAAATTACCCCATAGTAATAGAAAAATCGAATGGTGAAAAAATGAGAATAGGTCCAGAAAACGAAATAGGTGAAAAACCATTGTACTTGAGACAAAATCTAGGAAATTAAAAAAATAAAGGGAAAAAAATAGGAGATATTGAGGAACTACCTAATTTTGGGAATTATTAAGATATTGAATCAATTATTTACTTGAAAAAATTTAAAGAATTAAAGAAGTAAGGGTAATCAGATTAGGAGGCTGATAAAAATGCCCGTAATCATTTAAAAGATTCAAAAATAAAGTAAGATTTTATCAATTCTGTTCGTGAGCATGCTTTAAAAAAATCAGAACTTAGGGATGTTTATTTAGGAAGATCTCATCAAAAAGGAGCCGTTGGGCCAGTTGAATAAGCTTTCATAATATCTGAATCATCTGAATTGTCACATGACTTCTAAGGGATACACAGCTAAAAAAGTTAGGAAATCAAGAATTTGATCTAAATATCAAATAGTTTTGCTAAGCAATAGGAAATAATAGATAAAAGAGAAAATTATACAAAATCCTCTGAGGAGTTGAGATAGGAAGTAGAGAATTATTGGGAAGAAAATTAAGATAGAATAAATAAGCACATACAGATAGAGATTGCTTTTGGAGGATAGCATGGGCTAATACCTAATGATATGCTTAAATTACTATTTTTTAGAAACTGTGGGTTGGAGTATGGAGTTTCTCCCATAACTAAATTTAAAGGGAAAGAGTATAATTGGCTAGATATATTATATGCAATAAGAGTTACTTCAACCACTGTCTTCTTCAACCACATTCAAGAGAATAAAATTATGGATGAAGCAGAGAAGAATAGAATTTTAGAATTTAAATATAATAGAAAACCTCAAAATCTATTCTATGAGAATCTTAGAGATATAGTGTAGCACTCCAAAACGATAGAAGAAGCACTCAGTAACGTCGTAGTTTATCATCTTAGTAACACCTAGAGTCCTAGAAATAATATAGAAATAGGATTTCAAGGAAATGCAAACTAACAAAATATTAATTTAAATCAAAGTTTAGATAGTAATAGAAATTACCTTAAGAGATTGGTTTTATAGTAAAACCTATTTTCAATCAGCGAAGAAGGATTACTAATTTCTAAAAATGGATTTGACATTCTTTCGCCTATCCAACCTGGCACCCCAAGGAGTGTTAATGATGAGAATTGACCTAAACTTAGTAGTAATAGCTGTAGTAGATAATTTAAAATAAGATGATTTATCAATAATGCACTCCTCATGATTGAAAATAGAATAAAATAACAAGAGAGAAGAAATAAGAAAGTATTTTTAATGATTGCTTAATAAAATAATATTTATTACTAAAATTAAATATTTTCTTATTAAAATAAATTTATTTTTTTATTTTTTGCAAAAGGTTTTTAAATCTTAAATAAATATTTTTAATTAATTTATTATAAATTCATTTTTAACAAATATTGAATTTATCTTTCTCCTTTTAACTATTATATATTTTTCTTTTTGTTAGATAAACACACCTGCTAAATTTTATCAAAACCTACTTTCGAAAACAAAATCCATCAATTTTAGTGATCCTACCTAATTACATTTATTTCCTGTTCTTTCATCATAGAGTTCTACAGATCATTCTATTAGTTATCTAAACCTGCTACCATGCCTCTTAAATCTTCTCTCTTGAATTAGAATCATTTATAGAGGTTTTTTTGTAGTTTAAATTATTTCTAACAAATTATTTCCTATTTTTATGTAGAGCTAACCATAAATTAAGGAGTTAATCCTTCTAATATACTTAATTTTCAATCTAGTATAGGTTTATTCTCACTTTTTTATCTATTTTAAGGGTAATGAATAAATAAATTAGGTTAGGAATAGGTTTTCTTTCTATTAGAACTTTAGAAATGATATGATAGATTGTCTTATATATAGTATTTCCTACTTATATCTCTACTAACTATTATCTTAAATCTTTTTTGGTATCTATCATCAAAGTATCTATGCACCTTAATTTCATAGATTTTATAAATTTATTTGATTTCTAATTCCATATTTCTTTTTTTTCCATATAGTTATGTACGTATTTGAATAGTATTTAATATTAGTTGCTTTTTCCTTATAAGGTTTAAAAGAATGAACTAAAAGAGTGATTAAAAATATTTTAATTGTAAATTTTCTCTTCAATAAAATATTTTTAATACATACTATCTAATATATAAAATAATTTTTCTCACTATTTCTTTCTCGTAATCAATATCTAAGCAATGATTGTATAAGTTGACTTCATTTTTTAATATGCTTTACTCCTCAAAAAGAAAATGATTGGTTGTATCCCTATCTTTAAAATAGCTATCTTTATTTTTGTAAAGATATTCCTTTTACTTTCTATCATAGATCTCTTTAAATTACATAAAGGAAAAGCAAAACAATATAATTTAATTAAAATTAGCTTTTCATATTTAATAGCAATCTATTCTCAAAATAACTATCTAAGATGTAATTGTACAAGCCCGAGAAGAATGACTTCTTAATAAAACCTTAACAACAATTCGATAACTTAACCGCTGAGATAAAAGATTACTTCTACTACTACAAATTATAAGCAGAAGAAAAGAAAACTCAATTATTAAAGGTAAATTATTTATGATAGCCAAAAAATTCTTCATGAAAGTCTTCAAATTGCATAATTTTTTCCTCTTTTTTAAATTAACACAATATCAAATTCCTAACATTAATTTTATTTTCTCAAATCAATAAAATACAATTGAAAAAATATCACTAAGAATTATATTTTTGATATTATCATTAAAGGGCAATTTGAATTAGAGATAATCTCTTAATATTGATGAATAACAACTTTTGAACGAGATAAATTAAAATGGCAAACCAATGAGCAATGAAAAACTATAAAAGTTGATACGAAGCTCTTTGAAAAAGCTTACTGGAAATAGTGAAAGTATAAAAAATGAAGTTTTCGATTAATATCTTTTAATCTACTAAGAGATGAATCAAAAATGTAGGAACTTGGGAGATAAGATAGAAGAATAATATTTAAGTATTGATGAATATACCTGTAATTTGATAGGACAAAAAGATAGGGAAATCGAGGAAATTACTAAACTAAGCAATTGGTAAAAAGATATTTAAGAATAAAATGGTAAAATTCAATAAGAATTGCAGAATTTAAGCTAAAAGATGTAAGAAAAACAAAAAAATATTAGTGATAAAGAAAAATAAATTCAATCATTTCAATAAACTATAAACGATTTCCAAATAGATAATGACCAATTAACCAAATCTATTAAAGATGTAAATGAGTTTTATCTAGAAGCAAATTAAAAAGAAAAAAAAATAGTAGATTAAATATCTATCTTTGAAAGAGAGATAAATAATGCTAAACAAATGAAGGATGAAAAAAATCTAATGTATTTTAACATAAATTAATAGATAGAAGGATATCAATTAGAAATAAACAAAATATAGTTTCAAATAGACAATTTAAATGAAGAAAGCAGAAACAATCAAATTAAAAATGCTTTTATAGATAATACTCATAGAATGAAGGGAGGTATAATTACTCAAATTTCAGATTTAAGGCATGTCAAGGACTATTAAAATTTACAGAATGAAATGAATGAACTCATATAAGAAAGGGATAATATTATAGCAAAAAAATACAATGAGTAAAGAAAAATAGATGAATTGGTTGAGGAGATTGATAAAAATAATTAAAATCTGTAGGCTAAGAATTAATCACTCAATCATCTAAGTAATCTTAATTAATTAAATTAAGAGAAGAGAACTGAAATGTTAAAGGAGTAATTTTAACATAAAAAGAAGAAAATTGAATTGTAAGAATAAATCACTGATTACTAGAATGAAATAAATGATTGGAGATCTTATCATAGTTTATTTGAGAGATAATTAAGGCGTTATCAATCAAATGAGTAATCATGGAAATCGGAGTTAATAGAAAATTAAAAGAAGGAAGAAAAACTTCAAAATGATATTAATTTGAAGATAGAGGCTATTGAATATCTTGAAAAACAATAATTACCGGAGGAAAAATTAAAATATTTTTCATAAATTGAGAAAGGAATATAATATATATCATAATCTATTAATAAATTACAAAAGCAATTGAATGAAACTAATTAAGATAAGATTGTCATTGAGCAACGTGCTAAAGCCATTTTAAAATAATTAGGAGAAGAAGAAGAAGAAATTGACACCTTCATTATTTCAAAGGTTGTAAAGCTGCTTTAAGATGCACAATAAATTCTCATTAACACAAATAAATAAATAGAGTATGGTTCAGTAAATACAAGCTAACCAAGTCTATAAATAGGAAATTGTTGAACTATTCTTTTTAATAGAATAAAAAAGATTAGTTTTACCAAAAAAGTTAGATAAAGTTAATTATGTTTTTACTAGAGAAAAAAAAAATTAAAGTCCGCTCCACTAAACTACTAGTCTTATCTACCTATATTAAATATGATTATTAATATACTTATATCTTCTTCTTATCTGTCCATTTCTTTCCTCTCCATATTTATCTTTAAGTAAATGTTAATTTATTCTCTATCTATATTATCTAGATGATAAGAAAATTTATAGATTACCAATACCTTTAAATGAGTGTTGATAGGTAATTATTATTCAAAATATAATAATATATTATTTCATTATCCTTAACTTTCCTAGTATATTTTTTGTATCTTTGATCAGAGTCCATATTAATAGTTGTAGTTATAATAATTATTAAAGTATTAAATATTAAATTTAACTAGAATTTATTATTCTTAATTATGGTTTATTTGTTTTTATATTTTACTTGATTAACTGTATTTAATAGCACTGCCTTCTTGCATATTTATTTGGTTGTTATTATTCTTATTCTGTTCTTCTTTCTTTCACTTATCCAATTTATTTTTCTTCATTCTTAGTATTACTTGGCCCATAATATTATCACACTACTGGAGATTTCTTGAGTAAGAGTTCTTCTTCCAATATAATTTATTTTATTTCATACTTAAGTAGAAATCAGTCAAGCTAAAATCTAATTAAATTACAATTCATTAAATCTATCTTTTCTCATAAGCAGTTTGGCAATAATTTTCATTATAAAGCTCATAAATATGATGAATTTTATTCTACCAGAGAAAATAATCTTGGAACTCTCATTATAATTACTTGAAAGAATATTATTTATAGGGAATTAAATGTGGTTCGCTCTCCATTTAGGTAGAGTAAAGCTCTTGTTATATAATATTGATAAGAAAAAGAACAACTTATTAGATTTAAATTAATTTTTATTGATTCTTAAACTCATTTAAGGATTTAAGGGTTTGGAATTATATACTTTTTTTAGTTTTTTTTACTTATTATTTTTATTCTTGGTAAAGCTATTTACATTCTTAAAATACTTCTTTTTATTTAATTTTTTATTAATTCTATTCATAATGCAATAAATTCCTATTGTTTTTAAATGAACGAAATCAATAGGATCATAATGAATATTTCTGCTTGTATTACTACAATTTCTTTTAAATTTATTTCCTTTTTATATACATTATTTAATGTAAGCAATATAGATTATTAGATTCAAAATTTAAGCAATTATGCAAGAAATTATTAAAATAGCAACTTATTTTGAATTTTATTGAAAGTATAATAGATTTTTTGGCAAAAATTATTTTTTAAGTGGAATTTTAGAAGTTATTCTCAATGAATTCATATCTTTAATTTTATAAATTCTCACAAAATTTTTATTTTTGATTTTTGATTAAAAATTGTTTAGCGAAGGTTCAACTCCTTCATTAGTTTATTTTTATTTTTAAAAATTGATTTAAATTTTAGAAATTAAATATTTTTATTAGCTTGAAGTGATTAAATTTATCTTTATTATTTTGGAATATTTCTAATTACTAATTTATAATTTAAAAATTTTAAACAATTTTATAATCTATCACCTCTTAAAAATGTTTATTTACAATAATTAGTTTGAATTTAATAAAATTATTTTAAGTGAGTAATTTAGAAAATTTAATAGATATTTTGATTAAAACAAAGTAAAGTCAAATAAGAAAGATTGATTAATTAATTAATTGATTTATTGTTAAAACTATTCTTACTCATTTACTTTAACAATAGTTTCTGACTAGGATTAATATAAGAAAAAGGTGAACAAAAATTAGAAAATCTATTCTCTAAGTACTATTATAGGTTTTGATAATAATGGAGAAACTTTTTTGGGTTAAATTAACAAATAAAGCATAATATTTTAATAGCATCATGTTAAATATTTAAAAATCATACAAAATCTAATTAATGATTTGAAGATCTCTATAACTATTATTCACTCTTTCATAGAGATAGAGCGCATAAACTAAGAGATATCTTATTGAATTCTATTCTTTTATAATATATGCTTAATACATTAAATACAATTAGAGATAGACTTAATTTTTTATCAATTTTTAGTTTTAAATTAAAGTAGTCTATAGATAATAATAGTATTCAACTAGGAGAATAAGGGAAAATGGAGAGCAAATTATTTGAGGAAAACAATAAAACTAAATAAAATTCATATTTATATTTGAACTTAAGTAATCAAATCATTGTACTTTTACTTTTCCTCTTTTTTTTAAAGTAATTTTTCATCATATTCACTTTTCTTTGCTTGTATTTTAATAAGATTGTTTTGGACATCTTTCTTTATTGAGTCTATTTCTTGTTTACGCTAATTTGCCAGCTCAATATAAGTTTCCTCTAGATTGATCTAAACAGCAGCTTTATCTATAGAAGAGTTATTTTTAGAAATTTATTTTTAGTCACTTTAAGTAGCAACTTTTAGAGCATCTAAACCTTATTAGTAATTAATTATACTCTCCTCTAATTTATTTATGATTTGTTTGCGCTCTTCTATCTTTTCCTTCTTTGATTCAACGGCATTAGATTTCTAGATAAAATCATCATACATTTTGCTTTGTTAACCATCAACATTTTTTTAAAAAGTTTATAATCCTGAATTTACATCCTCCATTTACTCTGCCATATCTGAAAGCTCATTGAAAAACCTCTTAATTTTAGCTTCTATCTTAGTTGCAGATTCTAAATGCTCCTCGGAAGCTTCTTTGATTATTTCAATATACTTTTTAATTTTCTTTTCTTCATTCTCGATTTGATCATAGGTTTAAGTTACTTTAGTCAGTAATTAAGTGTACTCATCTAAGGTTTCCTTGTTTTCATCATTATAGAATTTTACAGAGCGTACTACTGAGTTATCTAGATCTTCTACAACATCCCTTAGATCTCGAGCAAAATTCTTCTCCAGCTTTTTATACATTTAAAGAGGTTCTATCAGGTTTTCTTAAGTTCCTATAGTTTTCAGCATATCTTAACCTACATTGAGGGAGGTAGAGATATTATCTAAAGTGAGCCTTATTCCCATAATAGATTTAATGTTCAATCTAGAGTTAATCTCTTCACGCTTTTTTCTCATGCTTAAGGGTAACTTAGATATCTATTAATAACATTAATAAAATAGGTTAAAAATAGGTATAAATTCTCAGTTTAACTGAGAAAATACTTAGAATATAAAGTCATATGTTTTACTCTTTCTTCCTTGTAATTCTAGTAAATGTCTTTAAGATTGCTTCTTTAGTCTACCAAAGCAACGATCTAGGTTTCAGGTTTATTACCAGCCTTTATGACTTATAAGTTTGTTTATTCCATTTATTATTTTTCTTATTAGTTCTTAGGTGCTCCAAATTATTTCTTTTTATGTTATGTTTTTTAAATTATTGTTTATCACCTTTTTTTTAATTAATAGGATATAAAGGAGTAATTAAAAATATTTTAATTAATAATCAATTTTTCAAAATAAAATATTTTTATCAAATAAAATATTTTTATCACAAACTTTCTAAAATATAAAATAGTTTTTTCTCAAGCTCTGTAACTTATACAAGCAAAGATGGAAAAAGAATCATGTCTTCTGGACTGACATGATTCTTGAGCAAATATTTTACTCCTCAAATTGAACATTTTTTGCTTTTCCCTCTCCCTAATTAGATATCTTTGTTTTTTACTAAAAATCTTCCATATAATAACAATCTTAGTGATCATTATATATTTCCAAGAAAAGAAATTCCAAATAATTTAAATAAAATTAACTTTCATAAAATAAGAACATTCCCTCTTGACAAATTTGACAAATGTATGGATAAATAATTCTTTAGAGGGCTGAGCAGAATGATCTCTTACTAAAGCCTTAAAAAGAAATTGATAATCTGATCTTTGAGATACAAGAATACTTCAACTCAAGCTAATCATTTCTAGAAGAAAAGGGGAAAAAAATATTAAATGTAAATGCTTAAATACCCAATTAATACTTTGTCCATCCACTATTTTCTTTTCTCTATTTCTTAATTAAAACAAAAAACTCTCCTTTAAAAAAATCCAAAAATTTTAATTTGAAAATATTAAAAGGACAATTAAGATTTGAAAGAATCTCTAAGAATTGATGAAAATGAACTTTTGAAAGAATTAAATGTAGATGGTAAAGAAATAAATAGTTAAAAATTATAAAAATTGGTATTGAATTCTTTGCAAAAGCTAACAATTGATCATAATTGTTGTAAAAATGAAGATTTTGAAGAATATCTTTACACCTGTTAAGAGATGAAGTAAAAATTTAGGAATTTCGGAGATAAGATGGAGGAGTAATTCTAAAATATTTCAACTTACATCGCCAAGCTTCAAGGGTAAATGAGTAAGGAAATGGAACAACTAGTCAAACTAACTAGTGAAAATAATGACATTTTGAAAAAAAATGAAGTAATGCAAAAAGAAATGTAGAAATTAAGGTAGCGTATGCAAGAAAAATAAAGTAAGATAAATGATAAAGAGATATAAATTGAAATATCTAATAAAGCCCAAAGTGATTGTTAAAGAGATTGTGATAAAATAACTTAATGCATAAAAAATTTAGAAAAAATTTAGTTGAGAATTTAATAATAAGAGAGTAAATTAAGTGATAAAATTTATAGCTTGGGAAGAAAGATAAATGATATTATAGAAGAGAAGGATTAATTAATCTAAGAACAGGAAGAAGTAGAATCTTAGATAGAAGAATATTAGAGATAAATTAATGAAAAATAAAATAAAATAAATGAAATAAATGAAGAAAGAGAAAAAAAACGAGAATCAGGTCTTCAAAAATCCTTTATAGGTTTAGCAGGTGGGTTAATGGGTACACTCATGACAGGTGGATTAGGTTTAATAGTAATGGGAGCTGGGTTAGCTACTCAATTGTCTAGTATAAGTGATTTGTAAGATTTTAAAAGTTTATAGAATGAAAAAAATTATCTTATTGAAGAAAGAGATCATATTACTAATAAAAAATATAAATGTTAATAAACAATTGATAATCTGAAAGAGCAGATTAATGATAATAATAATAAGCTGTACAGAAAGAAGGAAAAGCTTACCAATCTAAGATATACTAAATAATAGAATCAAAATGAGTTATCTTCAAATTTAGCTAAGAAGAGTCAATGTCAGCAGTAGAAAATAGAAATCACTCAACAAATAGAAATTTATTAATATGATATCGATAGTTGGAGATAAGATATTATTTAGCTAACAAGATAATGCTTGAGTTACCAAGAAAATTTATAAAAATAGAATCTGGAGCTGTTGGCAAACGAATAAAAAGAAGTTAAGCTCAAAGATGAGATTAAGAAGAAGAATGAAGCCATATAATATCTTGAAAAGTTAGAATTGCCAGAGGAAAAGCTAAAATATTTCTCATAAATTTAGTTAGGAATGAACCATACATCTTAAGCTATTAATAAATTCTAAAATTAGTTTAATGAAGTTAATACAGAGCTGAGCGTCATTGGATAACGTGCTAAATCTATTTTAAGATAGATAGAAGTAGAAGATGATTTGTAAGGTATTGAAGCACAAACTATTTAAAGGGTATCAAAGATACTTTAAGATTCTTAGAAGATGCTTGTAAGCGCTGAGAAGTAACTATAGTGCGGTTTCAAGAGTGTAAGCTAACTAACTCTACAAAATGGGAGCAGTTGATTCAGAATTTTATTATCTTCATTGAATATAGTTCCCCTACTTTCAAAATTAGCTATAAAATATCTTACAATATTTTCAACAATTATAGAGTAAGAGAGGTAAATTTATTTTGCATATTATAATTACTATAATTTATTTTACCTGTCTAATGGGAAATATTATGATTAAATATATAAATTAGGTAAAAATCTCATTGAGGCTTCATCTAGTTTGAAAAAATATTTCTAATATAATTCTATTACAGAAAATGAGGCATTACAGTTTTTATGAAGAGATATTAAATTATTTTAAAAAATGCGATTATAGATAAAAATAAATTTGTAATATTTTATATTTTTATTATCATTTATTTTATAAACTCATTTACATTCGAATGAAAAAATATCTTCAATAAAATAAATATTTGAATAAAAAATTATTTTTGCATTTATTTAATTATTCATATTCATAATCAAAATATTATTCATTTACATCTATGGTTTTAGCAATACAAAGAAAATTATGAAAGAAATAATAAAACTTATATAATATGGTTCTATTAGATTAAGATCTAGAAATAATTTTAGGAACAGATTTCAGCAATTAAAACTTAAAATTAATCTTTTGATTTTTGAATGGGAATTTTTTGTAATTATTATTTTTATCCTTATTGTCAAAAAATTTATTGATTAAAAAGAAATTGATGTAAAATATTTTTAAAAGTAGAAAAATATTATTATAATTAAGACTTACTTATAAAAGTAAGTCACTTGATTTCTTATAAAGTATAAAAAATTTTTCATATTTCAAATAAAGTTTATTGTGTATAATTAACATAAGATCTAAACTAATTGATTTTTTATTTTGAATAATTTAAATTAACTAAAAATGTAACTAAATATAATGTATTAATAATAATAATTAATCATATATATCACTCATTAATAATTTAAAAAATACTAATTTACTCTCATCTAAATGCATTTAGGAATAGTAATA